>JADBJO010000112.1:1095494-1117994 GCA_016801955.1 Conus betulinus
CAGAATGGAAACAACGAAACCTGTACACCTCAGCAAAAACATACGAACGAGCACACTAAACGGAGCACTTCCAAAAACAATCAAAATGTTACCAAGTCTGAATATTTTGATTAGAAAATGTTGACTAGATATCGCTATCAGTTAACCACGATCGTCCTACAACGAATCAACATGTTTAGAAAAAAAAAAATATTCTTACCCTCTGGGGGGATTAAACCAGCAATACTCGACCAACAAGCAGGGACAGAGAGTGTACGGATCAGACGTGACTGACTTCAAAGCCATACTCGATCTGTGTAAATCTAATAGTCGAATTTGTGAACGTTAACAGCTGAACAGTATTCACCGGAAATGAAAATTCTCTCTCGCTATGTAAAAGGCACACGTTCCAAAATCGTGCGTGTGACAATGCCATTATATAAAATCAAATAGTTAAGAACATAAGACAAAATGTTCTTCTCAGTAACTGTACTTGACCTCAGTTTTCCCACAGTTTAATCTATATGGCAAAATTTGGATTTGGAGTTCTAGGAATTTATCTTACAGACAATTTGCTGTGGAAGAAACCCTTAAATTTATCAGGAAACAAGTCAACTGTGATGTCATTACACACGACAGGAGAGATGAAAATGATGTACACAACACAGAGGAATAGCAACATCCTGGTGATTCTGTTGTCACGTGCATCATTTTCCTTCATCGTATTTGCCATCATCTGCAATCGTCGGCTGGTAGATCGGCGAAATCTGATGATGGCAATGATACAGCAAGCATTCATGATCACCAGGATAACAGGTGCGGCTACAAGGAATAAGACTTGCTTAAGTCTAAACCAAATTTGCTGCCCCCAGGAAACCACCTCGTGCTTTCCATGTAAGCAACGCTGCGATTGGTCACATCTCGTGCTTTCCATGTAAGCAACGCTGCGATTGGTCAAGGGCCTGTTCTCCACTTCACAATGAAAGCAAGGAATAGTGTGTCTGTCTCACTCTTTCTGTCTGTCAGAGCCTCTGTCTCTACATATTGTTTTCTCCTCTCCCCCACCACCCCCCCCCCACCCTCTCTCTCTCTCTCTCTCTCTCTCTCTCTCTCTCTCTCTCTCTCTCGGTTGTTCTCCATTCCTTCACCCCTCCCACCCTCCACTCTCTCTTCCTCTAGATATGCATTGTATGATTTATTCTGCATTGTAATTATCTATTGGTGTTAACATTCATTCTGTGCTATGGTGTCTTTCATTTATTTCTAGACGTCTTTCCTCTGTTTTTCAGGGCTAGATGAAGACGAGCCACTCTCCTTTGTGCTGATTCCTTTCCATCAATAAATAACATATTCGTTCTCTCTCTCTCTCTCTCCTCAATCTCTCTCTCTCTCTCTCTCTCTCTCTCTCTCTCTCTCTCTAAAAAGACCATTAGTTGCCTACTGACGGCAAGCTCTTCCTAAAGCAATCTCTCTCGCTCTCTCCCTGTCCGCCCCGTCCCCGCCCTCTCTCTCTCTCTCTCCCCCAACATCACAGAACATAATCATTTCATAAACTCATTGCACATTATATTATACATATCATTTATATTGCACATTCATACATAATCACATCGTTTACATTGTATTTTATTTAAAAAAAAAAATCACAATAAAAATGGTTTATAAATGTAAATTTTAACGATTAAATCAACCAAATTTGTGTATAAATGATATCATATGACACATTTACAGTCCCACAAATGCACCCATGCACATACACAATTTTTGCACAAACCTCCCCACACTCACAGACAGGTATCCATCCATCCCTGCTCACCACACACACGTGCACGCCCTCTGCATGCACCCATGCGCGCGCACACACATGCACACACACACACACACACACACACACACACCACACACACACACACATGCATATAAACACAAATACAAACATACACTCACATGTGCACACGCATGCGCACACAACATGCACATGCGCACTCTCACCTAATACAAATTCAGAATTCATAGGTAAAAAAAACAAGTTTTGATTGATAAGGTTACTGATTTTAAAGATGGATTGACTGGGGAATAAAAGTTTTTTGAGCTCTTGTTTTCACTCTCAAGGTTCTGTACCGGCGTCCTGATGGTAACAGTTCATAATGCTTAGCCAGGACATGGCTATCATCACTGGCTATCTGTCTGGCTTTGTTCAGCACTCTTCTGTCGTACAACGCTTTCAAACTGGTTTGTCTTGCACCCACAACTTTACTACACACACTCACAACATCATTCAGCACATTTTTTACATCGCAAACTCAAACTCCCATACCAGCACATAAAAGAAATGGTAAGAACAGATTCAACACAGGATCGATAATAGGTTTGTAGAATCTCAGGAGCAACACCAATATTTCTCAGTTTTTTGCAAGCAGAATATTCTAGATTGACATTTCTTGTGTACAAACCCTTTCAGTGGCTTTGTTTTAGTGGATATAGTTCTGGTGACATGCGCATACGACAGAAAGGGAGGGTGTGCCCGTGGCTGTTCCCTTTCCGCCCTTCTGCTTCTTCCTTAACTTTGCTGTCACGCGCACGCGCGCGTGCATGCACACACACACACACACACACACACACACACACACACACACACACACACACAGCACGGTACGCACGCACACACACACACACACACACACACACACACACACACACACACACACACACACGCACGCACGCATGCACACGCACACGCACACGCACACACACACACACACACACACCACTGGTGTTTTCGTAACGCCAATTCTGTTTTTCTGTTATATCCTGTCACTCATGTACCTGGAATTAATTGCGATTATTTTTCATTCTTCCAAGAGCAAACACAAATCTCTTTCAGAGTTTTTCGAAATTCAGAACTAAGCACAAGGTAAACAAAAAAGTTTGACCGTAGAGTTCATACAGGAAGCAACCCAGATGAACCTATACACTATAAGGAAAGTGTGGTGGTACTTTCTGTACACAAAATATTCAGGAAACAAAATAACAGCAAAGTCACTGCACACATCAGGAGAGATGAGGACGATGTAAACAACACAGAGGAACAACAGCATCTTGGTGATTCTGTTGTCACGTGCGTCGTTTCCATTCTTCGCATTTGCCATCATCTGCAATCGTTGGCGGGTAGCTCGGCGTAAACTGACGATGGTGATTATACAGCAAGTAATCATGATCACCAGGAAAACAGGTTTGGCTACAAAGGAAAAAGACTTGCTTATGTCTAAACCAAGTTTTGCTGCCGCCAAGAAACCACTTCGTGCTTTCCATGTAAGCAACGCTGCGATTGGTCAAAGGGTCCGTTCGCCACTTCACGGTGAAAGCAAGGAACTGTGGTACGTAGACCAAGAAGGGCATGATGTATGACAGAATATGAATATAACCAGACGCCTGTATTGGAAAGACAACAGCTGCAGTGTTATCATCGCATACCATCATGCCATCTCTCTTTCTCTCTCTCTCTCTCTCTCTCTCTCTCTCTCTCTCTCTCTCTGGCAACGGTAGTAGTCATCAAATGAGGAAAAGTCTAGGGAAAATTGTTTTTCATAATGCTGTCGTAGTACAGAGAACACAAAACGTCTTAATAGCGACACACAACTGGTCTTTTCAATTTAATTTATCACATAAGGTCTTGGGGGGTAAATGATATGATAGCCACTGTTAGCATTTTATGTGACTGACAATGCTTGGGTTATCAAACAGATGAGCTGACCACTCTCAATGTGACTGACTTCCTTTGTATCCTTGAATAGATTCTTAAGTGAAAGCAGGCAGCAGGCTCAAACATTTTCCCCTATTTTCAAAATTGCTTTACATTTCTACCTTTCCCTGGCTGCCTTGGGGTGCTGTTGGATTCTGTTTGTAAACGCTCGGTGGCGAGAATAGCATAGGATTGTAGACTGTGGTATATCTCGATTTGTTGCCAAGGGAGCACAGACATTCCCCAGCTGTGTCTCCCTGACGAGTCCCAATCAGCGGTCTAGAGGCCTCAGAGCAGGTGATGCGAATGGCTTTGTCTTCAAGATGGATTAGAATACTTCCCATACGCGGCTCGCGAAGAATCATGCACCCATAACCTGTTTCACCGATTTTGCATTGGAAACTAGGACGTTGACTTTTCATTCATGACCAAAACGTTTCCATAGATAGATATCAGCATTCAAAAGGGGAACACATGACACTTTAGATAACATTTGTCTGCAAATGCTGTGACAAAAAATAAATGGCCTTTGAGATACAGCAACGTAAGATACAAACCCATGATCGTGTTAAGACTTTTGTTTCTGTTGTGCCTCTCCCCAACTTGCTGTAGTTCCCACAAGCATGAAAAAACAAACTAGAAATGATAGACATGGTCACATTGCCTTAAGAGAAAGGAAAATATACACGAGAAAAGAAGTCTCTATAGTGAATGTGCATTGCAGTTTTTCTCTAGAATTTAGGTCAGCCAACCACCGAATGGCAGTTCTTCCCCTATGGTTAGAGCTGCTGAGGACTGGCATTACTGGTATTACTGGCATTGTATTTAAGAGAGAGAGAGAGAGAGAGAGAGAGAGAGAGAGAGAGGGAGGGAGGGAGGGTAGGGGCCAATCACGCATATACAAAAGAACCAAACGAAACCAAGCAAACAAGACCCCTGCAGAGATTAGTGTTATACTTCCTTTACCTGTATGTAAGATAGATAGACGTGGATAGACGTTAAATGAAGGACACACACACACACACACACACACACACACACACACACACACACACACACACACACACACACACACACACCTGTATGTAAGTAGTCTCCTTGCCTTCAATGGCATGGCAACGGACACACACCTGTCCACGTTCACTAGGACGATGTGAATTCCGGTGACGAAGTTGGCGCAGTACGAGACTATGATCATTTTAGCATTTACAATAGTGAGCCAGTTCATCGCCTGAAGTTTGTCTGTGAAGTAACAGTCGGGAATCAACAGGAAATGGGACATGAGGTTGAAAAGGTCCGCTACTGCCAGGGAAAAACAGGAGCAGGTTAATTCTGTCTGACAGACCTTGCTGAAAAATCAACAACACACCACACACACACACACACACACACACACACACACACACACAGAGCACTTTCAAGATGCAGCACTCGATATAATTCAACTTGTTCACTTAACAACATTCCATGTTTGGAATTGATAAGAACGTAATCTGGAAGCTGTGCAATATACTTTTTATTTGCTTTATTGCACTTTTTGGTTTTTTTTTACTTGTATAATCATATTTCCATCAGGAAGCATAACGACAAGTCACCTTCCATATTTTAAAGCCTGTCAGCTTTATCCTGGGCATTATGTTGAAAGCTGTAACCCTAGGTGACTGTATTGTATGTTGAAGTTTAAAGTTTGATTTAAGGAGTTCGTTATTGTTATACCTTGCTTGTGTATGACCGTAAGTGAAAGCAGGCAGCAAATGAAAACAAACCAACTCGAGTAGCAAAAGGGTACGCTGATTAAATGTGTCTATCAGTTGGACTTACCCATACTCATCCAAAACTCGATGACTGATCTTCACCTGTCCGAATTAAGGAAATTCCCAACCCCGACAGAACTACAGTTATAGTGATCACGTATCACTAAAGGATGCTCAACATCATTCCTAGTAAACTATTACTGCCAGTTGACACCGTTGTTGCTAAAGAAACCGGCTGTATTCTACAAAGGAAAAAAAATCCCCGAGAACAGGATTCATAACATGTTTATACAACCTTCAAAATAGCATTTGACGAAGTATGGCAGGAGACACTATGAGCCCCAACGACGATATGTTACATGGGACAGGAAATAAGTAATACCACCTACTACCTACAACACTTGTGTGGTCAGTTGTAGCTGATTAGTGTTTCGGTTTGCCATGTTTTGTTTTCTCACCCCCCTTAAGGCATTCAAGGATTTGATAAAACATGAAGGAGTTATGGCATAAAAATCAGCACGGAGAACCCTCATGCACAGTGTGGTCTCAAACCTTAGCGGATGTGGTGTAGCACATATATGGACTTGTCCACACCTTCTTGATGAAACTGAAACTAAAACTGAACAAATAAATCGAGCTGAAAAAAATTCAGGTAGGGACTTTTTTTCTCCCAAAGATACAAACTAATGAAACTAATATGAAATATTGATGAAACGTGAAAATTACAGATGCAAGAATGAATTATCTACTTACAAAGTGAGACGACTGCAGAGGGAAATCTCAGCAAATCTTAAATAAATGTTAGCGAACCGCCCAGAGAAACGTGGACAAACGAGTCACAAGACAAAACACAACGCGTTTCGAGGTCTTCTTCAGGTAAGATACAAACAAATAAAATAACGAAACTTCACTTAACTTTGATCGCTTCAGATCGCTTCAGAGTTCAGCGCAAGGAAGAAGGCCAAAGAATAAATGAATAATTAAGTAAAATAAAAAAAAAATGGAATAAATGATAATATACCTTGATAAAAACAATGCACGAGATCATGTTTCCAGGAACTCCCACGAACAAAAGCAGCTGTCTGATATAGCATTTCGTAATCAGCCTAAACACCTTGCTGAAATGGTCACTGACAAAGGGATCAGAGATGACCATCGGGGTGAACTCTGTTTCCATCTCATCACTGACTTCACCGATTGCTTCAGCTGTTGTGTAGTTAGTGTTGATGCCTTGCGTAGCATGTTTAAACATCATCATGTTAACGAGATGTTTCGCTTACATCGATGAAGTATCCAGAGCATTTTTATAATCCAACCCCGCTGTCTCTGTCTGTCTGTCAATCTCTCTCTCTCTCTCTCTCTCTCTCTCTCTCTCTCTCTCCTCTCTCTCTCTCTCTCTCTCTCCTCTCTCTCTCTCTCTGTCTTTGTGTGTGTGTGTGTGTGTGTGTGTGTGTGAACGTGTTGTGTGTGTGTGTGTGTGTGCTTGAACGTGTGTATGTGTGTGTGTGTTTGCTTGACACGCGGTGTGTGTGTGTGTGTGTGTGTGTGTGTGTGTGTGTGTGAGTGTGTGTGTGTGTGTGTGTGTGTGTGTTAGTGAGTGAGTGAGTGTGTGTGTGTGTGTGTGTGTGTGTGAGTTAGTGTGAGTGTGTGTGTGTGTTGTGTGTGTGTGTGAGTGAGTGGGTGTGTGTGTGTGTGTGTGTGTGTGTGAGTGTGTGGTGAGTATGTGTCTGTTGTGTTTGTGTGTCTGTGTGTGTGTGTGTGTGGTGTGTGTCTGTGTGTGTGTGTGTGTGTGTGTGTTGTGTGTGTGTGTGTGTGTGCGTGTGTGCGTGTGTGTGTGTGTGTGTGTGTGTCTATGTGCGCGTGTGCGAGTGTGTCTGCCCGCTGGGGCACGCGTGCGTGTGCATACGTGCCTGCCTATGCCTGTGTTTGTGTGTGCGTGTGTGTATGCACACGCGCGCGCCGTGTGTGTGTGTGTGTGTGTATGCGTGTGTGTGTGTGTGTGTGTCTGTGTGTCTGTGTGCATGTGTGTGTATAGGCGTGCGCGCGCGCACGCGCGCGCGCGCGCGCGCGCGCGCGTGTGTGTGTGTGTGTGTGTGTTGTGTGTGTGTGTGTGTGTGTGTGTGTGTATGTGTGTGTGTGTGTGTGTGTGTGTGTGTGTGTGTGTGTGTGCGTGTGTGTGTCTCTGTGTGCATGTGTGAGTATGCGCGTGCGTGCATGTGTGTGTGTGTGTGTGTGTGTGGTATGTGTGTGTGTGTGTGTGTGTGTGTGTGTGTGTGTGTGTGTGTGTGTGTGTGTCCCCCGTGTGTATGCGAACGTTGATAACTTTTAAAGCTAGGAAGCATTAGGCCTAAGATCAATATCTGAAACGAATATGATGCACGCACTACAGCGCACAAACACTAACGCGCACACACACACACACACACACACACACACACACACACACACACACACACACACACACACACACACACACACGCTGTGTCTGTGTGTAACCACGGGATGTGGTCAGTTTAAAGGCGCGGGATGGGCGCACGATTGTTCGTGTACGTCCATGGAATTTGTACATGTTGTGTGTGTGTGTGTGTGTGTGTCTGTGTGTGTGTGTGTGTGTTGTGTGTGTGTGTGTGTGTTTGTGTGTGTGTGTGTGTGTGTGTGTGTGTGTGTGTGTGTGTGCATCTGTGTGTGTGTGTGCGTCTCTCTCGTCTGTCTGTCCTCTCTCTCTCTCTCTCTCTCTCTCTCTCTCTGCGCGCACTCTGGCTCTTGTCTCTCTCTCTCTCCCTCTCTCTCTGTGTCACGCACTCACACACACACACACACTACACGCACACACACGCACACACACCACACCACACACACACACACACACACACACCACACGCATGCGCTCATCGCGCTCGTCGCAGGCACACACACTCACACACAAAGAGAGAGAGAGAGAGAGAGAGAGAGAGAGGGCTGTGGCTCAAACACACCAAGTCACACTTCTTCCACACTCTGTCAGTGTGCTCTGCGCGCATCACTCTCTCTCTCTCCCTCTCCTCTCTCTCTGTGCCTCTCTCTGTGGTGTCCGCACGACGCACCACCACACACACCACTCACGCCCACACACCCACACATAAAAACATCACACTACACACTCCGCCGCGCGCGTGCGCGCGCGCGCCAACACACACACCCCCCTCCCCACCACACACACACACGTGTTGTCGCGCGCCTCCCGCTCGCGCGTGCACCATTCACACACGTCACGCATCAAAGAGAGAGGTGTCAAGAGGAAGTGTGAGTTGACAGAGGCGTGTGCTCAAACTCACAAGTCACTATTCCTTCACCCTCTGTCCAGTGTGTCGTGCTGTGTCGTGTGTGTGTGGTGGTTTGCTTTTTGTGTGTTTGTATTGTTGTGTGCGCGCGCGCAGCGGCGTGGTTGCGCGCTGTGTGTGTGTGTTGTGTGTTGTGTGCCATCTGTGTTGGGTGTGTGCATGTGCTGTGTATCTCGCTCTGTGTGTCTTCTCTCTCCCTCTTATCTCGCACTCCCAAAGTCCGCCATGTGTGTGTGTCCCCTTGGTCATGTCAACCTGTCCCTCCTCCTCCCCCTGCTCCTCCCCTGTCCCCTCTGTCTTGTGTCCTCCCCCTCTCCTGCTCCTCCCCTCATCGCTCCGCGCACTGTGCTCCCTGTCCTGTCCGTAACTGTGTGTTCTCACATCCCTTCCAACCCTGTGCAAACTGTGCCAACTGTGTGTTGCGTCCTAGGTATGCTAGTATGATGTTTGTCCTTGGGGCTTGTGATTCATGTATTGTTGTGTAACAGTGTCCTGTGCTATGGTTCATCTTTGTGTTGTTCTAGATGTCGTGGTGTGTTCCGCTGAGTGCTAATCAGAAGTGCCACTACTGTGTGCTTGAATTGCGTGCGATTTGTAATGCATCTCTCTACTGTGGTCTATCCTCCTCTCGTCTCTGTCTCTCCTCGCCTTCTCCTGTCGCATCCCTCTCAAACATTCCCCCTCCCTCCTCCGGTCCTCTATCCGTCTCTCTTAACCTCCACTCTCCTCACTCGCTCCTCAAAAGACTCTCCTCGATCTCCCTCTCACTCCTCTTCTCCTCACTCACCTCCTCTCTCTCTCATCTCTCCCCTCTCTCTCTCGCACCCTAGCACCATCAGTTGCCTACTGAAGCAGTTCTTCTTTCCATAAAGTCAACTTCCTCCTCTCTCTCTCCTCTTCCTCTCACTCTCTCACTCACTCTCCCCTCCCTCTCTCACTCTCGTCCCCTCCTCTCCATTTCTCTCTCTCCCTCTTTTCTCCTCCTCTCTTACATCCGCCATGGAGTCCTCGCTCCTCTCTCGGTCTTTCGTTTCTCTTCTCCCCCTCCACTCTCCTCTCCTCCCTCACCCTCTCTCTCTCGATTTCCATGCATCTCTCTATATCCTGCTCCTCTCCTTCCTCCCCATCTCTTGATTCTTATCCATATCCCTCTGTCTTTGTACAGTCTACTCCTCGGTCGCGATCCCCCCTATCCCTTCATTTATCCTCTATCCTGTCCTTTCCTCTCCTGAGTGCTAGATGAAGAAGATCCTTTTTTGTACTCTTTCGTGCGATCTTCCCCTCTCGATCAGTCTTTAATCTCTTTCCACATCCTCCCCTCCCCCTCTCTCCTCTCTCCTCTTCCTCCTCTCGCTCCGGCTCACTCTCCCTCCTCTCCACCCTCTCTCCTCAATCCCTCGTCCATCTCTCATCTCTCTCCTCTCTCTCCCTCGGTCCTCTTCTCCTCTTCCTCTCTCTCTCTCTCCTCGTCCTCTCTCTCCCTCTCTCTCCTCTCTCTCTCTCTCTCTACGCAGACCATCATTGCCTACTTATAGTCCAAGCTCCTCCGTCATCAGCTCTATCTCTCTCGCTCCTCTCCCTCTTTCCATTTCTCTCCCTCCTCTTCTCTTCACTGGTCCCTTCATATTGTGCATTGTTAATTAATTCGTGCTTTCTTATGTTCTCCTTAGGCTATGATGTTTTCCAGTTCATCTGTTTATAGCCAGATGTATATTCTGTAAAGAAAAAGTGAAGATCTTGAAGGCGAAGTGGAAACTGAAAGGGGAAAATCTGTTTGTGGCAGAGGACTATCTCTCAGCGAGTTCGGTCAATTATAAAAAAAAAGTTGTCACCGCATCTGAGAGCTGCCAAGGATCAGGGAAAGAGGGCCACCATGATCTACGACCACCTGGTCATCGAAGGGAAGAAACTCTCTTCTTGACTGGTGATGAAACAAGCATCGTGGAGGTACCATAGGAACACGGCCGGCCTTGTGAAACAAATATCCTTGATCAGTTAGATATAGTTTTTTGTGTTAGTAGGTTAGGGTGTAAATACAGTGGGCATCATTTTTGGAAAGACACCGGTTTCAAGGGGATGGTCCAATGTGCAGGCGAACACGGCACGGGGAAATCAAAAATAGAAAATCTGACATTGCGAGTCCGTGTTCAGACAGGGAGAGGGAGTTTGTTAACAGAGAAGACAGTCGTACGCATGCACCCTTGTGTGTTTTTCTGAAAAGCGTGAAAAGTGTGTCCGGATGCATGCACGGAAATAAAAAAAAAAAATGTGTGACATTGTCAGTGTTCGGAAAGCACAAACGCCTTCTTCGGTGATTAATGGTTGTCATTCGGTTTTGGAGAATGTTAGCAACACAAGAACCTATTCTTTTCTACATTGGAATATTTGTGGTTTACTCTCTCTAAACTGTCTGATCCTGATGTTATTGAATATGTTTCTTCCTTTGATTTCATTTGTCTTGTTGAAACTTTCGTTGACAATTTTCAGTGTTCCATGTTTTCTGATCATAACATGTTTGTGAAGCCTGCGGTTAAATTCACTCAGCGTGGAAGAAGATCGGGGGGGGGGGGGGGGGGGGGAGTAATATGTCTGATAAGAAATAATCTCATGAAATATGTGTCAAAAGTGAGTACTGAGTGTGATAATGTCTTGTTTGTTTGTTATTGATAAAAAAATTGTTTCATTTGACGAATGATATTCTATATGTATTTTCGTATGTTCCCCCAGAAAAATCTCCTTACTATTCTGTGTTTAATGTTGATAATGGTATCAATCAACTGGAGGATTGTGTAACAGATAATTTGTATCACAAGAACAAAATGTCAATATTGATGTGTTGGTGATTTTAACGGCCGAACGGCCGATGTTTCACCGCTACTTGATGAACAAACAAAAACATTTTCATGGTTTGATAAGTCTGGTATTGTTGAAATGAGACGTCACTCTGAAGATACAGTGTTAAATTCTTATGGCAAAAGTTTACTAAACATGTGTAACGCGCTAGATTTATATATTTTAAACGGTGTATGTCCTGGTGATGACAATTTCTGTTTTACTTATATCAGCGAATCTGTAGTAGTGTGAACGATTATTTTGTTGCTTCTTCTCTGACCTTTTTGATTTCATACAATCTTCTTGTAGCCTTCATGTGAAAGAACGGATGGAATCAGACCACATGCCTCTTCAAATTTCATGTGAGTGCATCTGGTTCTGATGATTGTGAAAATATAAAGCAAGAAACGAAAGAGTATATAATGAAATTTGTTTGGAATAATAATTGCGCCACGGACTTCGTTAATAGGATGCACTCGGATGAAATGAAATTAAAGTTTTTGCATGCTGTTTAATTTGATAGATATTAATGTAAATGATGCTCTTGATTTGTTTGCCTATACTGTTAAAGAAGCTGGTAAATGTATGGAAAGAGACGAGTATGTGTAAACAGGACAAAAAAGACAGATTGACTGGTTTGATTTCGAGTGTTTACAAGCTAAAAAGGGATGTCAGGAGGTTACTTAGGGTATGGAAGAGAACCTTAGACAAAAATGACCGACACTTATACTGTGTATCACGATCAGAGTATAACAATTTATTGTATAGGAAGCAAAAGTCACACAATGATAAGATGTTCAAAGAAATAGTCACTAATATGGACAACCAAGAGGATTTTTGGAAAAGTGTCAAGCAAGCGTTTAAAAAAACGAACACAGAAGCAGAATAGAATCGCAATGGAGCAATGGTATTTACCATTTTAAAAACGTGTTGGAAAAGGATATCAGCGTTGATACAGACACTGGTGAAAGTGAAACATTATTAGATGATGAATATTCTGAATTTTTCGATCGACCAATTACAAAGCATGAAGTACAAATTTGTAATAAAGGAAACTGAAAAATGGGTAAAGCAGCAGCAGGCCTGATGGACTTGTTGGTGAATTTTTTAAAAACTTAGGGGACTTTGCAATCGATTTTTCTTGTAAAATTATTTAATGTTCTTTTTGAAAAAGGAATGTATCCCGAGAATTGGACCAGATCGATCATCTTACCTCTGTTTAAAAAAGGTGATGCAAATAATCCTAATAATTATAGAGGAATCTCCTTGTGTGATATTGCTAGTAAACTTTGTGGATCTATAATAAACAAGAGATTATCTGAATGGATCGAATTAAAAATATAACCGGTGAATACCAAGCAGGTTTTTAAGAAGGGTTATAGTACAATCGATCACTTGTTCACTCTACTGGCTGCTGTTCAGAAGCAGTTGTTAAATAATCGTAAGTTATATGTTGCATTTATAGACTTCGAAAAGGCCTTTGATTCTATTTCTAGAAAGCTTCTGTGGCCAATACTGGCAAAACACTGTGGAAAAGGTAAACTATTTTTAAATGTGTTAAATGTATGTATGATGATGTTAAAGCTAATATAAGGTGTGGTGCAAAATTTAGTGAGTACATTAGATGTACACAGGGTGTTAAGCAGGGTGATGTTTGTAGTCCTGTTTTATTCTCTTTATTTTATTAACGAATTAGCTTTGGAAATTATCGAGAAGGGAAAACATGGTGTTTCATTTGAATTGACTGAAATATTCATTCTACTTTTTGCAGATGATATCGTTTTATTGTCTGAAACTGTTATAGGGCTTCAAAACCAGTTGAACAATTTGTGCTCAGTGGCGCAGAGATTACATCTCAAAGTAAACATGAATAAAACAAACAAACATTATAGTTTTTCGAAAGGGTGGATATTTGTCGTCGCGTGAAAAATGGTTTTATGGAAATTCTAAAATTGCGATTGTGAAGCGCCTACAAATATCTGGGTTTTATTTTTTTCTACAAAACTAAGTTTTTTGTTTGCCTGCCAAGATCTTGTGGGTAAAGGGAAGCGTGCTGTTATGGTCATTTTAAGCGTCTTGTATAAGTTTGAAAACGAGTCAGCAAAAACTATTTTTCAGAATGTTTGATACCCAGGTCCAGCCTATAGTCCAATATGGCGCGCTGAGATTTGGGTGAGGTTTGGAGAAAGGACACGACATAGAGAAATTGTGCTTATTTGCTATGAAACGGGTTTTTGAATGTCGATAGGCGTACCCCCAAATGACTTAACTTCTGGAGAACTTGGTAGGTTCCCTATTTATTTGAATTCATATATAAAATGTGTAAGATATTGGCTTAATTGTTACGTATGGGGCAAACACAGACTGCCAGCCAAAGCTTATAAAACATTGTTTGACCTAGATATGAGAGGGAAAACTACGTGGGCATCAGGAATTCGTAAATGTTTAAGTAATTATGGTTTTTTCGTTTGTATGGTTAGAACAAGGGGTTGGCTGTGTCAGCAGTTTCTTGGCTTTTTTTTCAAGCAACGAACAATAGATTGTAGGTGGCAGTACTGGGATAGCCATATTCAAAACAGTGAACGATTTTCATATATTTAGACTGCTGAAAAGTAATCATTTAGTAGAGCAGAAGTTTTATTTGTCTCTGAACTTGAATAGATTTATCAGATCTGAACTAACAAAATTGAGGTTTGGTGTATCAGATATTGCTGTACATCGTCAACGATATAATATCCATGCAAAAAATGATTTGTTGTGTCCATTGTGTAAAATCTGGTAGGAAGATGAACTTCATTTTGTATTCTTATGTCCTGTTCTGGCAGATCTACGACAAAAACTTATTCCGTTAAAATATCATAGACGCCCAGCACTGTTCAGTGTTAGTCTGTCTTTTTGTCGTCAAAAAAATTACAAATGTTGCAAGAAACCTTGCTTTATATCTGTACAAAGCGTTTAAAAGAAGGAGAGTGATTTGACATAGGGTAATTTGCATATGTTGAGATTGTTTAAATTTTTGTGATAAAATACCTTGTTTAACTGTGTTCTTTATTACTCACCCCCTTCAAATGGGGCTGTGGCCTTTCTGAATAAATCGTTATCGTTATCGTTATCGTTAGCCCTTCTCTCTCTCTCTCTCTCTGTACTCTTTTGACTATCATCTATTTTAGTTTATTCTGTTCATATCAACACACACACCCTTTCAGTGGGTTTATTTTAGTGGATATAGTTCTGGTGACATACGACAGAAAGGGAGGGTGTGCCTATGACACCCTTTCCACCCTTCTGCTTCTTCTTCCTTACCTTTGCTGTCACGCGCACGAGCGCGTGCATGCACACACACACACACACACACACACACACACACACACACACACACGCACGCACACACACACACACACGCACGGTACGCACGCACGCACGCACACACGCATACCACACACACACACACACACACACACACACACACACACACACACATACACACACACACACACACACACACACACACACACACACACACACACAGGCGCGCGCGCGCGCGCGCGCACGCACGAACGCACGCACGCACGCACGCACACACACACACACACACACACACACACACATACACACACACACATACGCACACACACACACACACACACACACACACACACACACACACACACACACACACACACACACACACACACACACACACACACACACACACACACACACACACACACACACACACACACACACACACCACTGGTGTTTTCGTAACCCCAATTCGTTTTTTGTTATATCCTGTCACTCATGTACCTGGAATTAATTGCGATTACATTTCATTCTTACAAGACCAAACACAAATCTCTTTCAGAGTGTTTCGAAATTCAGAACTAAGCACAAGGTAAACAAAAACGTTGACCGTAGAGTTCATACAGGAAGCAACCCAGATGAACCTATACACTATAGGAAAGTGTGGTGGTACTTTCTGTACACAAAATATTCAGGAAACAAAATAACAGCAAAGTCACTGCACACATCAGGAGAGATGAGAACGATGTAAACAACACAGAGGAACAACACATCCTGGTGATTCTGTTGTCACGTGTGTCGTTTCCATTCTTCGCATTTGCCATCATCTGCAATCGTTGGCGGGTAGCTCGGCGCAAACTGACGATGGTGATGATGCAGCAAGTAATCATGATCACCAGGAAAACAGGTTTGGCTACAAAGGAAAAAGACTTGCTTATGTCTAAACCAAGTTTGCTGCCGCCAAGAAACCACTTCGTGCTTTCCATGTAAGCAACGCTGCGATTGGTCAAAGGGTCCGTTCGCCACTTCACAGTGAAAGCAAGGAACTGTGGTACGTAGACCAAGAAGGGCATGATGTATGACAGGAATATGAATATAACCAGACGCCTGTATTGGAAAGACAACAGCTGCAGTGTTATCATCGCATACCATCATGCCATCTCTCTCTCTCTCTCTCTCTCTCTCTCTCTCTCTCTCTCTCTCTCTCTCTCTCTCTCTCTCTGGCAATGGCAATGGTAAAGTCATAAAATAAGGAAAATTGTGTTTCATATTGCTGTCATAGTACACAGAATACAAAACGTCTTAATAGCGACACACAACTGGTCTTTTCAATTTAATTTAACACACACAGTCTTGGGAGGTAAATGATATGATAGCCGCTGTCAGCATTTATGTGACTGACAATGCTTGGGTTATCAAACAGAACTGACCACTCTCAATGTGACTGACCTCCTTTGTATCCTTGAATAGATTCTTCAGCAGAGGCTCAAAGATTTTCCCCTACTATCAAACATGCTTTACTTTTCTACCTTTCTTTGGCTGCCTTGGGGTGCTGTTGGATTCTGTTTGTAAACGCTTGGTGGCGAGAATAGCATAGGATTATAGACTGTGGTATTTTTCGATTTGTTGCCAAGGGAGCACAGACATTATCAGCTGTGTCTCCCTGACGAGTCCCAATCAGCGGTCCAGAGGCCTCAGAGCAGGTGATGTGAATGGCTTTGTCTTCAAGATGGATTATAGTACATCCCATATGCGGCTAGCAAAGAATTATGCACCCATAACCTATTTCACCGATTTTGCATTGGAAACTGGGACGTTTACTTTTCATTCATGACCAAAACGTTTCCATAGATAGATATGAGCATCCAAAAGGGAAGACATGGAACTTTCAGTAACATTTGCCTGCAAATGCTGTGACATAAAACAAATGGCCTTTGAGATACAGCAACGTAAGATACAAACCTAAGATCGTGTTCAGATTTTTATTTCTGTTGTGCCTCTCCCCAACCTGCTGTAGTTCCCACAAGCATGAAAGACAAACTAGAAATGATAGACATGGTCACGTTGCCTTAATAAAGAGAGAAAGGAAAACATACACTAGAAAACGAAGTTTCTGTGGTGAATATGCATTGCAATTTGTCTCTAGAATTTAGGTCAGCCAACCACCGAATGGCAGTTCTTCTACTCTGGTTTGAGCTGCTGAGGACTGGCATTGTATTTAAGAGAGAGAGAGAGAGAGAGAGAGAGAGAGAGAGAGAGAGAGGGAGGGAGGGGAGGGTAGGGGGCAATCACGCATATACAAAAGAACCAAACGAAACCAAGCAAACAAGACCCCTGCGGAGATTAGTGTTATACTTCCTTTCACCTGTATGTAAGATAGATAGACGTGGATAGACGTTAAATGAAGGACACACACACACCTGTATGTAAGTAGTCTCATTGCCTTCAATGGCATGGCAACGGGACACACACCTGTCCACGTTCACTAGGACGATGTGAATTCCGGTGACGAAGTTGGCGCACAACGAGACACTGATCATTTTAGCATTTACAATAGTGAGCCAATTCATTGCCTGAATTTTGTCTGTGAAGTAACAGTCAGGAATCAACAGGAAGTGGGACATGAGGTTGAAAAGGTCAGCTACTGCCAGGGAAAAACAGGAGCAGGTTAATTCTGTCTGACAGACCTTGCTGAAAATATCAACACACACACACACACACACACACACACACACACACACACACACACACACACACACACAGCACAGCACTTTCAAGATGCAGCACTCGATAATTCAACTTGTTCACTTAACAACATTGCCTGTATTCATATGAATGAGATGAATATATAAATAAATCATCATCATCATCAACCAGCACTGTAACAAAAACGTTTTGAGTGAGAGACTTCATTTTGATTTTTTTCTGCATGTTTTAAGCTTTTCCTAATTCTGTTTCTGGTGAGAGAGAGAGAGAGAGAGAGAGAGAGAGGGGAGAGAGAGGAGAGAGAGAGAGCGAGAGTGAGCGTGTGTGTTTGTGTGTGTGTGTGTGTGTGTGTGTGTGTGTGTGTGTGTGTGTGTGTGTGTGTGTGTGTGTGTGTGTGTGTGTGTGTGTGTTCGTTAAATACACTGTAATAAATAATGACAAGGATTGATTTTGAACTTGGCCCACTCTAGAAGTGAAAGGTATCGTGGGTCTCATTATATTGTTCTTGTTCTTGTTCTTGTTCTTGTTCTTGTTCTTCTCCTTCTCCTCCTCCTCCCTCCCCTCCTCCTCCTCCTCCTCTTCCTCCTCCTCTTCATCATCATCATCATCATCATCACTATCACCATCATCATCTCATTATTTTTTTTTCTGTGTCCAACCTCTGCACCACCTCAGAGGCAGTGCACCCATGCCACTCATTCCGACATCCTGTCCACAACTACAGCCCGGTCGGCCCCGCCGCAGCCCCGGCACCGGCAATCCACAGGGAACAGTCAATGTCAAGTCGTCAAGAGGCAACTCACCGGAGGAGACACTGCACTGCTGCCGAGTCACTTCGGTGGGTGTTCAGTGGCGCCTGTTCTGATCTAACATACGCAGGACACCACCTACTAAGCCCCCTACTGACGACAATAATTGCTTAGTCGCGGAGCCGGCGTGAGTGAGCTCTCCCTCCGGAGGGCGCCACCACGTATGTCCAACGACAGCCCCCATGGACCCGCCGATACCGGTGATCCCGACGGAACCAAACCAGGCCACAGACGTGGAGAGGACATCGAAACTGAGGTCACCATGAGAGCAGGGCATGAAGGGCCACAGAACTTGAGACATTTTTTTTAATGCTGATCGACGAGAATGAGGATGATTAAGATGATGATACTACGGATTTCCATTTCGGTCTGAGACTACATGACAGGGCTGTACTCTATGCTTCCTTTCATAATATATCCCGGCGTCAACCACGCCCGAGAGATACAGGCACCTGCAGTGTTGGTCAGGAAATTTGAGCAACACTCTCAGAAACGCATCCATTAAGTGGATGAAACTCGACTGTGTGGTCCCAGTCTTCCCAACTGAGCCCATAGCAAACTCAACTCTGGGTAGGAGCCGGTCGGGGCAGAAAAAACCCACATGACTCTGTTGGGATTCGAACCCACGACCTCCCAGCCGGGGGTCCGCGACGCTAAACCACTTCGCCACGGCGGCTGGTCATCTCATTATCATTATTGTTGTTATTATTATTGCTATCATCATCATCATTATCATCGCCTATCCTGAATCAACTTGTGAGACCCTCAGGAACATGGAGGCAGTACAATGTATCTAACTTAGGATTCATCTAAAAGTATGTATCATTCATCTCCAGCCATGCATGCAGGCAGCCTGTTGAATAAACAAAAGTGTGTGACCGTAAAAACGTGTGTATGTATATATGTGTATATATATATATATATATATATATATATATATATATATATATATATATATATATGTGTGTGTGTGTGTGTGTGTGTGTGTGTGTGTGTGTGTGTCTCTCTCTCTCTCTCTCTCTCTCTCTCTCTCTCTCTCTATCTATCTGTATAACTATCTACCTATCTATCTATTTATCTCTATACCCATCTATCTATCTGTTTTCGTCTGTCTGTTTTTGTTCATACTGAGGACAATGCCTCTCACACGCCGTGATTCCTGTCTTGAAACATCTAACAGAGTGGTTGTCTCCTATTCTGGGGTGAAAGGATGCAGACGTCAGCACGTCCTCATTCCACAGGTGCGATCTCTCCCCACTCCTGTACTAAACAGATAGCATCTGTAACACACCTAGGGCACAGACAACGTCCTCTGAAGGAGAAATATCAGACCACTCCCATCTCCAGCACAGAGCAGTTCCTGTGCTTTGCCCCGACCGATTTGGGCAAGCAGAATTTGGGAGTGCATCCAATGATTTGGTAGGTGATGGAGAGATGGTGAGGACTTAAACTGAGTCTGGCTCACGCAAGTTAGCCTGCGCTGCAGCTAGTTAAATAGCAACCGAGTTGTGTCTCTGTTGAACACTTGTCACAAATCCCCACAAGCACTCGGTGCAATTGACACCACTGGTTAAAAACGATAGGAGGGGAACAAATTCAAATGAATGAATAAAAGACATTGTAGCACACACACACACACACACACACACACACACAAAACCTTCCATGTTTGGAATAGATAAGAACGTAATCTGGAAGCTGTGCAATATGCTTTTTATTTGCTTTATTGCACTTGTTTGCTTATTTTACTTCTATAATCATATTTCCATCAGGAAGCATAACGACAAGTCACCTTCCATATTTTAAAGCCTGTCAGTTTTATCATGGGCATTATGTTGAAAGCTGTAATCCTGGGTGACTGTATTGTATGTTGCGATTTAAAGTTTGATTTAATGAGTTCGTTATTGTTATACCTTGCTTGTGTATGACAGTAAGTGAAAGCAGGCAGCAAATGAAAACAAACCAACTCGAGTAGCCAAGGGTACGCTGATTAAATGTGTCTGTCAGTTTGAACTTACCCATACTCATCCAAACTTGATGACTGATCTTCACCTGTCCGAATTAAGGAAATTCCCAACCCTGACAGAACTACAGTTATAGTGATCACGTACAGAAACTAAAGGATGCTCAACATCATTCCTAGTAAACTATTACTGCTAGTTGACACCATTGTTGCTAAAGAAATCAGCTGTATTCTACAAAGGAAAAAAAAAAAAACATCCCCGAGATCAGGATGCATAACATGGTTATACAACCTTCAAAATAGCATTTGACGAAGTATGGCAGGAGACACTATGGGACCCAACGACGATATGTTATATGGGACACAAGAAATAAGTAATACCACCTACCTACAGCTTTGTGTGTGGCCAGTTGTAGTTCATTAGGGTTTTTTTTTCTGTTTGCCATATTTTGTTTTCTCACCCCCCTTAAGGCATTCAAGGATTTGATAAAACATGAAGGAGTTATGGCATAGAAATCAGCCGGAGAACCCCAGGTTGATAGCCAGCTGTACCACTACCATTAACACTGAGACAGCAGTCGGTGGACAGAAGGTGGGAACTGTTCGACAGTTCACAAACTTCGTATGTTTTTCCGATGAGGAACCCAAACCAGAAACGTTCCCAAGTAAATCCAAGACAATGCCATCACTGTCCCAGACTAAAGCCGGTATGGGAAGGACAATACCGTGCTGGTATATTCCATCTTCATGTAGTAGGCATGTGAAACACGGCCCTTCATAATGAGCCTGAAAAGAAACCCTATGTTAGGAATGAGAGTTACTAACTTACTAACAGATGCGCAGGTGTTTATCCTGTGCTGAGGGATTAAATGGATTAATGAATACTTCTCGAATAGCTTCTGAACTATTTCATTAACATGAATTGTAAATACACAGTCTTAAACAGAAGGTAAGGGAAAGAAACAGGGAACATATGAAGAAAGGTGGAGAGAAAAAAAAAAAAAGAACTTCATGCTTGAATTAAAGGTAATATAAATAGGCTTCCAAATACCGCGTCTGACCCATAAGGGTAGTCTGGTTATACTCGATGAAAAATCTGTAAAACACATTGTTCCTTGAACTTTTATGTAGTGCTTTATGTTTATATTCTTATTATGGTATTCTATGACTCTGGCATCATTAGGTTATAGTTTTGCATTCCATTTAACCTATTACGGCGTATTTGTCTAAAAGAAAATATAAATATCATTTTTTTCTGTATGGTTTCTCCTTACAATATAGACCAATGCTTGTATTATGTACTAATACCATATGTGCCTGAACACACACACACACACACACACACACACACACACACACACACACACACACACACACACACACACACAGGTGTGTGTGTGTGTGTGTGTGTGTGTGTGTGTGTGTGTGTGTGTGTGTGTGTGTGTGTGTGTGTGTGTGTTAGCACTGGGAATCCTTGCATTTTTATGATCGTTCTGTAGACAAATTCTATACTTGAACAGGAAATTGGAAAAGAAAGAGGAAAAAAAAAGAGAAAGGAAGGCAGGAAGAAAGAGAACGAAGGAAGAAAGAACAGTTTTGTGTGTTTCTCTTTGTTTGTTTGTTTGTTTGTTTGTTTTTGTTGTTTGTTGTTGTTGTAGTTGTTGTTGTTTTCTTAAAAACAAACAAGTGTGTTTGAAAGAAACTTCTTTAGAAGACAGGGAAATGACTTGGGTACGTCCCATGGTCACGTGATCTGAATCGAGAGTTCAAGCAGTCAGCAACAGCATCGCTGAGGAAGATGGCCGGATGGCTGTCGAAAGCTACGAGTGAGTAGCGCGTTTTCTTCTATTGGGAGACTAGGTCTAAGTAAGATAGCAATATATTCTTAAGAAGAGCATACACATACACACACACGCATACACACACACACACACACACACACACACACACACACACACACACACACACACACACACACACACACACACACACACACACAACACACATACTCGCACATGCACTTACGCACTGCACACACACACACATGGGTCCGTGCCCACACACCCACGCATACACGTATCCACAAACATGT
>JADBJO010000113.1:0-2500 GCA_016801955.1 Conus betulinus
AATTCAGATATCACCAGGGACCACAGCATACGCAATTCACACATCTCTCAGATTCATCGACTGTCAGAAATATGTCAGTACCGTTTGTCTTTCAATCAGGACATTCAGGGGGGGTAAAGAAACGATTCTACAGACATAATTATGTTACAAGATCAGACACTACGACTTTTACAATATCAGATTCCAGACAGATGACAAGACATAATTTGACTTACAGGTGCATCCACTAAGCGGTCCACACACCCAGGCACGACCATCAGGAAGCGTCGTGGAAGTAGTAGCGCCAACAACCAGGCTCACCTATTGTGTAGAATTGGCTCAAAATTTTACAAAAATCAGAGAGTCTCACATACAGACGGAAAGGCACGCTAACGCAAGAACAAAGAGAAGAGAGAGAGAGAGAGCAGAGAGAGAGGAGAGAGAGATAGAGACAGACAGACAGACAGACAGCCGACAGAGCATTTCATTTAGAAAAGCAATATTTACCATTGATGGGAGATATACACTCTAAATGATATGGGTAAAAACAAAACTGAGAAAATTAAGCATTCAAATGTGTAGAGCTTTTCCTTTCTTAGTGGTTGGGACGAGCACAAACTGAGACTCTTTGTAGGCACAAGTAAACGGGATATTAAGCTTGGCAATGAAAACGGCACTGGGTTTTCGACGCATACTTCGTGATGATGAATCTTTTCCAGAAATGGACAGAGAGAGAGATAGAGAGAGGAGAGAGAGAGAGAGAGAGAGAGTAAAACAGAGACCGACAGACAGACAGAGACAGAGCGAGACATACAGACAGACAGAGACGGGAGACAGAGACAAAGACACAGAGAGAGCACTACAGAATCCCCTGTTCCCTAACCCCACGCCGCACATTTACTCCCCTTTTCTTCCATTTCGCCGCAGGACAACACCCCGTATCACAGAATAGTCTTTGTCAGCGACATGTAGTGGAATTGATAACATGGGTGACTGTGGGGGTAAGAAAGGTATCCATGCGAGGGTAGGACGGGCACGTTTTTATGCGATTTCTTTCCTTGTTGCTTCCTCAATGGCAGTACTTTGCTACGATAAGAAACTTCACCTTATTCGTTCCCCTGCCCCGTGCATTATCGAGGGTGTGTGTGTGTGTGTGTGTGTGTGTGCTGCGCGCGCTGTGCATATGTGCGCGTGCGCGCGCGCGCGCGTGTGTGTGTGTTTTCGCGTGTTGCATGCCCGCGCGCTCGTGTGTGTGTGTGTGTGTGTGGTGTGTGTGTGTGTGTGTGTCTGTCTGTCTGTCTGTCTGTGCGTGTGTCTGTGTGCACAGGTGCTATTGTGTCTTTACTACTTTCTCTGTGTCTTTGTGTGCATATTTTCCCTGGAAATACACAAAATTATCATTAATGAGTAATGTTTTGTGTAGGTCCCCATTCTTTGTGATGCAAAAGAAAGCAGGAACAGAGAGAGAGAGAGAGTGAGAGAGAGAGAGAGAGAGAGAGAGAGAGAGAGAGAGAGAGAGGGATCAAGAGAGATGGATACATTGATCTATATTGATGTATGTATGCATGTATGTATATTATAATATATATATATATATATATATATATATATATATATATATATATATAGTTCATTGACACTTCCCCCTCGCCCCGCCTCTCGCTCCCCCCCCCCCCCCCCCCGCCTCCCTCCCGCCCCGTGTGTGAAAATGTACACAGACACATACATATTATAGATACACCGAGATACAGAGAGGGATAAAGACAGACCGGCAGACAGACAGACAGATAATCAGACAGACATAACGACAGACAGACAGGCCATCACAGATAGGCGCATGACAGCACTCAGAGAGACCTTCAATCAGACAGACTGAGCGACAGACATAGACCACAGAGGCCGCCAGCCCTACATGGCGACAGGCCATCCATTCACCAGAGGAAACTGACAAAAGAAACACACAGGCTCTTTGGATGGGCGGTTGTAAAGCCGTCCTCTGCTGTCAGCACCGCTTGATTGGTGGCCACCAGCACCGTTTTAACAGACATCTGCTGTGTAGACAAAAAAAAAAAAAAAAATCACTGTTCTGACGGTATACAATAAAAGAAACTTCCCACGCAAGCATCCAGCATTTACTTCATTCGAAAAGACAATTTGAAAAAAAAATCCTATTTATATTGTTTAAAAACAGAATGAACAGTTTTTGACGACTTTTCTTCTCCTGCTCTAATTGCTTCATTTCCCTGAAAGAATGCATTATCTGTACGATTCAATATCTACCGTCACACAATAACTTGCAAGCAGACGTATGTTTCTTTGACAGAAACTCTGAAATTCCGTTAATCGCAAATAATATATTTTTTCCTAAATGTGTTCTGTCAATAGTGTAAAAAGTCTTTTCATAAAAAATACAGTTTTTTAAACCACAGACTTGTGTTTTTTCTTGTAATGAGACAAAATGGGTGAAACCAAGTCGAAATCCAGCTGTCGCCTCATCCAACACGTCATTCGTGACAACAAC
>JADBJO010000113.1:5000-7500 GCA_016801955.1 Conus betulinus
TAAACAGATGATGAAATACGAAAATAAAAGCAATGCGCTGGCTACTACTGTTGGACAGTCAGACAGACAATTAGTTAGACAGATAGACAGACAATTAGACACAGACAATTAATTAGACAGGAAGACAGACAATTAGTTAGACAGGTAGACAGACAATTAGTTAGACAGACAGACAGACAATTAGACAGGTAGACAGACAGATAACAGAGAGATAGCTAGATAGATGGATATATAGATAGATAGAAGACAGATAAGACAGATGTAGATACATAGATAGATACATAGTTGGATAGATTGATAGATAGGGAGACAGAGAGACAGACAGACAGACAAACAGGCAGACAGACAGATAAACTGATTGGTAGATAGTACAGAGAGAGAGAGAGAGAGAGGGGGGGGGGGGAGGAGGAAGGGCTTTAGTCGTTACGCCTTCAAATCATCTTTGCTGCCCTTTTTCTGCCAAAACAAGACTGGAGTTTACATCTGTCACGTGCTGTCACAGCCGAAAGCACTTCTAGGCGGGGGAAGTGGGGGTGGAGGGGGTGGAGGACAAGTGCCAAAAGTCACACTCTCCCCCTCCCCCTTCCTCCGTTGGATGTAAATCCAAGCCGCGCCCTGGACCCCTCCCTTTGCTAAAAAAAAATGTACTCCCTTCTTCAAAATGTTCAGAGTGTTCCGAACGACAAAACATTTCGATCAAAGCACATTGAACCTGGATATGAATGCGGCGAGCGGCAGGGGGTGGGTTGGGTGGGGGTGGGGGTGCAAGGGGGTATAATTCTGGATTTGAGCCACTCGTCACTGCCCCGGTGAATGATCTGAGGTAGGGTTCAGAACCACCCCAAGGAGAGGTAGAGGCACCTGCCCATTTTCACCTCCCTGTCATGTAGAGCAGGTGAAAGGCTGGGTTACCACTGAAAATGATGAACACATCACACTCAGTGAGGGTCTTAACTGAAAACAGTGACGTCAGATTCAATGAGAATCATAACTGATCATGATAACACGGTGGCATCAGCCTCAGTGAATGCCATAATTCAAAATAACCCACCAGCATCAGACTCAGTTAGGGTCAAAACTGAAAAAGAAAGCACTAACATCAGATTCAATGAAGGTCCTAACTGAAAATAACCCCTTGGCCTCAGACTCAGTTAGGTTCGTGACCAAAAACATTAACAACCGACTCGATGAGGGTCGTAACAGTCTGTCAACACATTCACTGAAGGTCAAAACTAAAAGTAACACTAACATCCGACTCAGTGAGTCATAACTGAAAAGAACCCTGTGGCAACAGACTCAATGAGGATCATTAACTAAACGTGACAACTCATTGAGGTTCACAGCTGAAAAGAATAAAACTGTGACATCAGACTTCGTGAGGATCACCATTGAAAACAATTCAGTGTCACGACTGGAGAAGAAGAGTTGACACTAGACTTCGTTTCTGGACAGAGGGTTTCGAATCCTCCTCTAGCGTAATCACGTGCTTCAGCATCGGCAGCACTTTTCAAAGTCAACTCGACCTGCTGGCCCTGCCTCTCGGAGCGTCACCGATAGACATCTTCCTCCCTCTCTGTTTCCATGTTACGTCACTCACATCCGTGAGCTATGTGCCCGTACAAACACCTGCCCTGGCGCCCTGCAAACAGCGCAGTGTTGATATGCTTCGATCATCACCGCTGAGCTATCGATCCCCGCGACAGGTGTGTCTATAGAAACAGGGGGCACACACACACACACACACACACACACACACACACACACACACACACACCACACACAGAGAGAGAGAGAGAGAGAGAGAGAGAGAGAGAGAGAGAGAGCGAGAGAGAGAGAGAGAGAGAGAGAAGAGAGAGAGAGAGAGAGAGGAGAGTGAAACAGACGAGCGGATGAAAGAAAGGGGAAATGAGAGAGAGAGACAGACAGACAGACAGACAGACAGACAGACAGACAGACAGACAGACAGACAGAGAAGATGGCAGGAATGGTGAGGGGGGGAGGGAGGAGGAGGAGGAGGAGGAGGAGGAGGAGGAGGAGGAGGAGGAGGCAAATAACGCAGAGAGGCAGACAGAGTGACAGGTGCATACGACAAACAGATATCGAGACAAACACAACGGAGTGACACATGTTACGACGCTGTGTATCACAATGCCACAACCGCGACAGAACATACGGGAGTTACGACACAATGCTGAGTTTTAATTTCATTACAGCCCATCTGACGTCATTGGGCCCTTCCAGCTTTGAACCCCGCTCTAAAGCAGTTTATGTAATACCAAGCAATTTCTCCGACAAAACGCAACAGTTTGCAAAATAACTCTAGAACCGTTCTCACGCAATGCCCCATTATGATGCAAAGACGATGTCATAATCGACACACCTACCGAGGCACAAAACGAAGAACAGGTCAGAAAAGGGAGATAAACAGCTGCCCTTCGAGGCAGAAAAGGCGGGGCACTCCACAATTCAACGCAAATCACCACGAAGGAAAACGAAATTT
>JADBJO010000113.1:27500-45000 GCA_016801955.1 Conus betulinus
AGTACAATTACTGTTTTCCTCAACAACAACAAAAAACAGTGTTAACAACCGAATTCCCTATCAACACTGCTTTCTTGATGGATAGGGGTCTCTTTGCCTCTGGAAATTAGGGACAATATGTATGGGCTACTGATGCTAGTATGCCTCCTCACTTCTCCTTTTTCGTTTTCTCTCTCCACCTTTTCAAGTCATCTGCCACCTCCCCCCCTCCCCCTCCCCCCTCTTTCACCACAGCTTCTACCCATCCCCATTCACCCAGCCCTCTCATCTGCCACCCCCTCCCCCTCCCCCTCTGCCCATCCTCTCGCCCTCTTTCTCTCTGTCCCCTATTTTCTAGGCATCCATCTTCTCCTGCTCCCCCCCCCCCCCCCCCCACGGCCCGCCTCCCCCCCCCCCTCCCCCCCCCCCCCCCCCCCCCCCTCCCCACCAGGCGTCCTTTCCTGTCAACTCAGATTTTCAGGGAAGCGAGGTTCAGGCTGACACATACCCAACAGGGAATGGGATGGGCTCCGTCCCGGTTCCAGCAACCCTACACGCCATCTGGACGACTGGGTCAAGCTGCCCCTCCCTCATCCCCCATCCCCCCACCCCTCCCTCCGCTCCCCAAAGAGAACAAGACAAGACAGGGAGGAGATTGCTTTGTCTACTCTGAAAGACCAGTTGACTTCAGGAGACCTGTTTGTGCAAAATGGACTCATCGCTAAAAATGGAAGAAACAAGCAGAAAACAACAACAAAAAACCAGCAGCAACAACAACAACAACACAACAAAACGAAACGAAACGAAACGAAACCAACCAACAACAACAAAAAAAACCATAAAATCCCTTTTGTAACTATAAGCAGTATGTAAATAATAAGAAGCGTTTTTCAAACCATCACTCACTAATAAAAAACAATCGTTAAGTAAACGAGTACGATGCATAAATGAAATATTCTTAGTAACGTACCTCCCCTAAAATTACAAAAAGAGGGGAAAAAAATGGGTGGGGGGGGGGGGGGAGAGATCAATGATCGGAACAATAGCATATTCTTCCGTTTGTTCCCTGGTGTCATCCATATCACTCTACTGTAGTCGGCTGGAGGACATATGCATTATTTATAGCGCTATTTTCCCCCCACCCACCCCCCCCCCCCCCCCCCCCCCCCTCCCTTCTTCGCGAGCCTCACTCCTCCGTCGTTTAAATCGCATCAGGGGGGATATGAAAGGTGTAAGATAATGCTGATTAACCGCCGCCGTCCCTCGGAGGTCCTGTACCAAGTTACCTCCAGGTTTCACACAGGTGATAAAAAAAAAGCCAAAGAAAAACCGCCGGAAGAATGGAGGCAGGAAGACAGCAGCATCAACGGGAAAGAAAGGAACGAGAAAGTAAGAAGATAGCAGAGCAAGAAGACAAAAAGAACGAGCACAGGAATTGAAGGAAAGAGGAGAAGAGGAGTAAAACCATACCAAACCAAACCAAACCATACCAAACCAAACCAAACCGTACCAAACCAAACCAAACCAAACCAAACCAACCAGAACAGTGTTGAATCATCGTGGATAAATCGCTTTGACCCGATCTACCGGCTTACTTATCTACCACTATTGCCTTTGCTATCATTTTCTTAGTTCGTTTCTGTGTCCCTCAGCAGGGTTATGGAAAACAAACTGTTAAACCAGTAGGAACCTTGGCGGAAAGACGGAATACCGCCCACGGGACGGAAACCACCGAAGGAGACACGGGATCAAACGGCGAAATCCATTCGACAAGATTATCTCACATTTTCCGCTGAACGTGAATATTTAGAAGTTACTGTTCACGACTTGATAACCTATGAAGTAAAAATACACTTTCAGGGAAATCAAAACTTTTGTTCAGTGATACAAGCGTCGATATTTCGCATTTTCCACATCGTATTTAAAAACACTCACAGGAGAGAACTTTTTTTGTATTTCCCTGAAGGATAGGGCAATGTGTGTTGAGCCCTTCAGACGGAATGACAGTACACGCTGTATACAGAAAGTAAGTCTGTATTCATCTGAATGAAGCCTCTTCATATTTGTACGTTATCCTTCTGTTAGGATCGGTGTGTGTGTGTGTGTGTGTGTGTGTGTGTGTGTGTGTGTGTGTGTGTGTGTGTGTGTGTGTGAGACAGAGAGACAGACAGACAGACAGAGAGAGACAGAGACAGAGAGACAGAGAGAGAGACAGACAGACAGACAGACAGACAGGGACACAGAGAGAGGGAGGGGAGGGAGGGAGAAGAGATCATGTTGCTTCAAGCCCAGCCGACCACAAAGCACCGTGTAGGGGCTGTCAGTTCGCTGAAATAACTCTCAAAATAGATTTTGAAAACACACACACACACACGGTAAAGGGAAAAGATGGTAAAAAGAGTACTTGGAGAGGGGATGACCGACGTTTCGTGTCGTAGACACTTCAACAGGGAATGACAGCAGTGGGAAGAGATGTTGATGGTGGTTGACTTGGGTCACTGAGCGCAGTTCATGGTTTGAAGGGGTGGAAAGGGCAGAGGTGGGAATGGTGGGCATACTGAATGTAGGGGTGATCATGGTTCACAATAGAAATGGGGAGTGTTAATGGACAGCAAAGAAGAGACAAAGGAAGGGGGAGGGGAAAAAGGGGGGAAGGAGGGAAGAAAGGGAGGGGGAAGGGGGAAAAAAAAAGGGGGGGGGGGGTAGGGGGGAGGGGGAAGAAAAAAGAGGAGAGGAGGGCTAGGTATCACTCCCTGACATTGAGCCCATGTGGGCTCAAGGTGCCAAGGCGCTGTATTAACTGGCTCTCCATGTATTTTCTGTAGTTCCCTTCTTGACGACCATTTCTCCAAAGGGCTGCCACTCTGATGTGGGAAAGATGGTGATGGTCCGAATTGAAGTGGGCCATCTGATCTGTAGCTTGCGGGTAGCCTCTAGTGGTGAAGAAGGTAGTCATGGCCGCTGCTTCTTTGGTGTAATTATCATCGGTGCTACATAGTCTGCGAAGTCGAAGGAATTGGAATGTGGGATGCTTTCTTTAATGGCAGGGGGTGGCTTGATGAAAACAGGAGGTAAGAGTGGGCATCAGTTGGTTTGTAGTGCACTGTTGTGTGGAGAGACCGTGAAGCGCTTTGAATACTGATATTGATGTCCAAAAATGAGAGGGAAGAGTCCGAGATTTCGTATGTGAATCTGACTGAAGGGTGAAAGGCGTTAGCATAGTCAATGAAGCATTGAAGTTCCTGTTTAGGTAGAGTGCTGATTCCAAAACAGTCGTCTATGAATCTTTTGAAGACTTCAGGTAGACGTCCAGGGTATTGAGCAAAGATTTGTGTCTCAATGTGCCCCATAAAGAGGCAGGCATATCTAGCTAAAGGAGTTGCCATGGGCACGTGCATGGGCCCATCATATGCCTGCCTCTTTATGGGGTACATATATTCCCATATTCCCAATTCCTTCGACTTCGCAGACTATGTAGCACCGATGATAATTACACCAAAGAAGCAGCGGCCATGACTACCTTCTTCACCACTAGAGGCTACCCGCAAGCTACAGTTCAGATGGCCCTTGAACGAGCACAGTCCATCCCCAGACACACCAGCTCCTACAAGACAAGGAAAAGACTACAGACAATGACCGATGCATTGCCACTCTGACCTACCATCATCCACACAATCTATTTGTGAACAACGTTCTGCTCTGCAACTTCACTATCCTGAAGGAGGATCCAGCTCTCCAAAGCATTTTCAGTCTACCACCTATGGTGGCATTCAAAGGGACAAAAACCTTGGTGACCACCTGATGCACTCTACCTTCCACCCTTCATCTCCCCCAACCCAACCAGGCAATTTCCAGTGCAAGAAACCAAATGCGAAACCTGTGACTTTCTTAATCCGACAACTACTGTGCAAGACCCATCCGGACGCAGCTTCCACATGAGGTCCCACTTCACCTGCCAGACTCAGAATATAGTCTATATTCTTAGCTGTACCCTTTGTCCCAAGATGTATGTGGGTGAAACATACAGATCTCTAATGAACGTTTTAAAGAGCATAGAGACAGCATAAGACACTCCTGTGGCAAACCTCTTCAATTCGGACCATCACCATCTTTCCCACATCAGAGTGGCAGCCCTTTGGAGAAATGGTCGTCAAGAAGGGAACTACAGAAAATACATGGAGAGCCCAGTTTAATACAGCGCCTTGGCACCTTGAGCCCACATGAGCTCAATGTCAGGGAATGATACCTCACCCCATCAATCATCAGCCCTCCTCTCCTCTTTTTTTCTTCCCCCTCCCTCCTCCCCCCCCCCCCCCCCCCCCCCCCCCCCCCCCCCCCCCCCCCCCCCCCTTTCCCCCCCCCCTTCCCCGTCCCTTCCTTCCCTCCCCCCCCCCCCCCCCCCCCCCTTTTTTTTTTTTCCCCTTCCTTTTCCTTTGTCTCTTCTTTGCTGTCCATGAACACTCCCCATTTCTATTGTGAACCATGATCACCCCTACATTCAGTACTGCCCACCACTCCCACCTCTGCCCTTTCCACCCCTTCAAACCATGAAACTGCGCTCAGTGACCAAGTCAACCACCATCATCAACATCTTCCCACTGCTGTCATTCCCTGTTGAAGTGTCTACGACACGAAACGTCGGTCATCCCCTCCCCAGGTACTCTTTTGACCATCTTTTTCCCTTTACGCCATAAATTCGCTGAACTCATTCTTCCATGAACTCTTAGCTCAATTGCAAATGTTTATCTCTTACAGAAACTAAAAAAAATCACATCTGGTGGAACATCCTTAAAAAAGAAAGATTTTCATGATATCCACTGTGAAGTGTTTATGTCTAATATCATGTAAGTCCCAACACACTATAAGAACATGATTCCTAGTGAGTGGCACGTTGTACGGAATGCACCACGGAGCTTCTTCACCTTTTTAAAAGATACGAGTGGGTGTAAAGAGAGTGGCCTGTGTGCAAACAGAATCAGACTGTTTCTTCTTCTTTTAAGCCGCCAGTGGCATATAATAAAAACTCTTTTAAGGTTTAGACAGACTTTGAAAGGTTGTCTATCCGTGTGCGAATTCTATTTGCCAGAAGTCTTTGACAGAAGCCCGAACTTGCCAGAATTCTTGGACAGAAGCCTGAATTTCGGGTTTCAGATCGATGTGAGGAATAGAAAAGCTGTTCAACTCTTTCCTTTTCTTGGCAGAACGATCAGCCAGCTCATTATCTTGAATGCCGACATCACCACGAACCCGAGCCAAAAACCACGTTGTAATTATCAGATTTCAGACAGATGCACTCTTCAAACCGTTTCAGCAGCTGGAGGATGCTTGAGGCTACGGCCAGCTATGGCCTCGAAAGCAGAAAGGGTTCGGGAAGAATGCGAATGTCTGAAGAAATAGTGTGAAGAATGTTGGAAGTGGGGTGTTGTGAATGAAGTGCCGATGGTTCTGTTGTTTAATGACTTTGTGACGATGTACCTTTGAAACTGTAAAATCTGTTTGAAGGGAGGGGGGGGGGGGAGAGGGAGGGGAGGGAGGGGGGGTGACATCTCGGGCGGTGGTAAAAGGGAGGGGGATTCCTTCAATCGTATCTACTACAACTTATCCAGCAGGACAATTTTTTTTTAATTTTCCTTGATTGTCATTACACAGACTGAAAAATGCAACAAAATTAAGATTCAGAAATTAGGTATAAGGCAAGCTAAACATAGATACATAGACAAATAAGTGTATACACAAACAAAAAGAAAGATATAACCTCAGCATATCATCATATACGTATCTAAAGCATGGCTACCTGATGACATAAACAGCACAGCACAATGCAGTGTACTTCAGGCAAATCATTTGTATGTAGTGTAATCACGCTTTGAAATAAAGAAAAAGAAAGAATAGGTAGAGGCGGAAAGAGAGATCAGTAAGGATAAAGGAATAGCGCGAGGAAGGACAGGCAGAGGACAAACAGGCAGACACACTGACAATTGAACAGACAAACATGAAGACAGAATGACAGGCAGGAGGACAAACAGGCAGACACACTGACAATTGAACAAACATGAAGACAGATTGAGTTGGTTCACAGCAGAGCAGGACACATGTTGTGTCACTCATGTACAGACCCAAAGGCGTGTCCCAGACCCCTCCGACTGTGGTAGGGGTCTGCGTTTTCTCATGTGCCCTACCAGTTTATTGTTCCACTACCATCACCACACCACCACCATCACCGCCACCACCATCACCACCAACGGTTTCTGCCGAGTCGTTCTGAGCACAGCCATGAAGAGTAGGCATCGCGACATAGGTATCAACATACACCAGGCAATACTGACAGTTATTGGTAGGTACCAACATACACCAGGCAATACTCACTGTTTTTGGTAGGTATCAACATACACCAAGGCATACTGACGGTTATTGGTAGGTATCAACATACACCAAGGCAATACTGACGGTTATTGGTAGGTATCAACAACATACACCAGGCAATACTGACGGTTACTGGTAGGTATCAACATACATCAGCCAATACTAATGGTTATTGGTAGGTATCAACATACACCAGGCAATACTGACGGTTATTGGTAGGTATCAACATACATCAGGCAATACTGACGGTTATTGGTAGGTATCAACATACACCAGGCAATACTGACGGTTATTGGTAGGTATCAACATACATCAGCCAATGCTGATGGTTATTGGTAGGTATCAACATACACCAGGCAATACTGACGGTTATTGGTAGGTATCAACATACACCAGGCAATACTGACGGTTATTGGTAGGCATCAACATACACCAGACAATACTGACGGTTATTGATAGGTATCAAGATACACCAGGCAATACTGACGGTTATTGGTAGGTAGGTATCAACATACATCAGCCAATACTAATGGTTATTGGTAGGTATCAACATACACCAGGCAATACTGACGGTTATTGGTAGGTATCAACATACATCAGCCAATGCTGATGGTTATTGGTAGGTATCAACATACACCAGGCAATACTGACGGTTATTGGTAGGTATCAACATACACCAGGCAATACTGACGGTTATTGGTAGGTATCAACATACACCAGGCAATACTGACGGTTACTGGTAGGTATCAACATACATCAGCCAATACTAATGGTTATTGGTAGGTATCAACATACACCAGGCAATACTGACGGTTATTGGTAGGTATCAACATACATCAGCCAATGCTGGTGGTTATTGGTAGGTATCAACATACACCAGCCAATGCTGATGGTTATTGGTAGGTATCAACATACACCAGCCAATGCTGATGGTTATTGGTAGGTATCAACATACACCAGGCAATACTGACGGTTATTGGTAGGTATCAACATACACCAGGCAATACTGACGGTTATTGGTAGGTATCAACATACACCAAGCAATACTGACGGTTACTGGTAGGTATCAACATACACCAGGCAATACTGACGTTTATTGGCCCTCCCCTCTCTCATTCCGTGCCACAAAAGTGTGTATATCTCAAAGTTCCGTGTCATTGTCAGCCTACACCCCCCACTCCTTTCATTAGACTGTAGTGTACACGTTTAAATATAAGTTTTTCGCTTCGGTCCAAATGATAGCATATTCTCGCGTGGATATTCAGAAAACTTACAGCGAAAAAGGAAATCGTAGATGCTGGGTCAAACACCTTCGAAGAACAAAAGGTCGGTAAGCTGATATGCCTATCACACTTGAAAGGCTTGGAAGACCTGGATGAAACTCTTTCCGATGCATCTACTATTTCTGTTTGAACACGTGTGACAAGTTTTTGCATGGGCGGTAAGCTCGGATAAATTCATGTTGTTTTTAGCCAAGCCGAACACAGGAAGCCAAACCAGGCTGTTACCATGTCAGAATCAATTTAATATGAGCATGTAAAAGAAAAAACAAAAAAAAAAAGTCATTCCAAATATGCTAAAAAAAATAAAAGCCGGGCCATTTCCCCACAAATCAAATATTGAGCAAGTCAAAATATCCCTTTTTTATTTCATGGATTGCATTATCTTTAATTTCAGGAAGACGTTTTTTTTTTTTTCGGAGGAAAGGGGGTGGGGGGGGGGGGGGGGTGTCTTTTTGTGCTGTTGTTGCTGCTTTGCCCTTCAGCATTACAGTTATAACTTGCTTTCCGATCAAACTATGTTTTATCGAATTTTTTTCGCAACTGCCAAATGTTGAGCGTGTGCTGGATGTCTTGTACATATCTCAATGGCAAATTCATCGTTTATGGTACGTTTGCAAAAGCAGGTCTGACCCAAACCTACTTCTTTTAATGTGAACATTCATTTTTTTTACATATATATTGTAGAAATGCTCAAATCATCCAAAGAAAAAACATCTTGTCGAAGACAAATGGGAATTGTTTGTTGTAGCTTTTCTGAAGTTCCAGATCCACTTTCTGTTAAAAATATACGTAATACAGCCTAGAAGTTTGCGCTGTTTATTCTATTTCAGGTGAAACACGACAGCAGCTCTGTAACATGGCAAACAATAGCAGCAGCGGCGGTAACAGCGACCCCAGCACTCATCTGTCTGTTGATACCTGTTTCATCTTCTTTACTTGAGACTGTCGAGTTTCTTGGGGGGGGGGGGGGGGGTTAACGATTTAACGAAATGCCAGCTTTACTGAAAGTTTCTTCTTTACGTCCGTGTATGTATATCTACACAGTACTTGTCGTGAGACAGACACACAGAAAGTGAATCACAGTCTGTGGACATCAATCGCATTTACATACTAGTCACAATCATCTCTCATCGTCATCATCACCCTTGTTAATTTTTTTTTTTTCTTTCATTGATAATTTTTTCCTTCAATCATAACCATTGACACCGTCGGTCTGCTAGCTAGCGTGTGTCCAGGTGTTTGTGGGAGATTCACCCCCAATCCCCACTCATCTCTTATCCGGCCCGCAAGCATCAACGTGATTGTAACTGAAATCCCTTCTCCGAGGATTTCCATTTACGACCCCTTTCTCGGCCTCTCCCGAACCCCCATACTTCTCACCCCCACCCCGATCCCACCCCAGTCTCCTCCCTCCCCTCCTTCCTCCCCTCCACTCCTTCCCCCTCGCTTGGTCTCCTGGGAAATATACCTGCGCCTTTTACTGGCTATTATATTTCCTTAGTTTGTCATGTATTAACGCCATGTATTGTCTTCTCTCTATTCTCGCTCTCGATTCGTCCATTTGTGTTTTCTCTGGGGGGGTGTCTCTCTTGTCGGGGGTGCGTCTTTCCTCTCAAATCCATCTTCGCGGTGCTCTTTCTTCCCCCCCCCCCCCCCCACCCACCATCTCTACAAAATCCTTCTAACTCTTCCAGTTCACCTTCTCTTTCTCCTAATCATACTGCAAGTCTGAATCCTACTCATTTCTCTCGAATATGTCATGTTATCAATATCTCCAATACCTGTCTCTGCGAAAAAAACAATCTTTTCAATTTGCGAACAAAAAATCAAAATAAAAAGAATCCACACATAAACAGCCTCTACGGGGCTCAAACCCCCCCCCCCCTCCCCTCCCAACAAAATTTTTTTTTTGTCTGGGGGGCGGGTCGGGGGTGCCAAAAATACTCTCCCAAGTCCACAAAAAAAAAAAAACAATCTCCACGGGGTGGTCTTGTGTTTCCCCACCCCGTAGGAAGGTTCTTTCCCCCACCCCCCCCTCCTCTAACTCTAACAACTCATTTACAAGTCTTCTCTTTCTCTTCAATACAAAAAAATCCATCAAATACAAAATACAAAAAAACCAAACCCTCATTCCACATCTCTCTCTCTCTCTCTGCATCACTTCCTTTTGCGGCTCGGGGCTGTCTCTCTCAAATACAGAAATGACAGTGCGTGCTGTCTGGCGGGATCTTGCGTGGCGAAACAAACAAAAAAAAACATAAAATGTATGAAGAAAAAATCTCAACAACATCTCTCTGTTTGCGCCAAAAATACGTGAAAAAGGACAAAATAAAACACTAGTCGAAAAACATTCTCCTTGGCAAAGGTTTCAAAAGAACCCCCCTTTCAATTTTTTCTTCCCTCCCACTCCCTCCCCCCCCTTCCCCCCCTGCTCTCCTTTCTTCTTCTCCCCTCACCTCCTCATCTCCCCTCCCCCCTCCAAAAATATGTTTAATTACCAGACCCACACAATCAAAACCAACAAATCAAAAAAACAAACAGATCCACTCCAAATAAAACTCATACCCTAACATAACAAAAAAAATCCAAAAAAAAAATCCTAATAAGCAAAGTGAGGCCATCAATACAATCTCTCATCACCTCTCCAAAAACACCATCTACCAACCCAAAAACTCTCTCACTAAAGCCAAATACAAAACCTCTCATCTCAAAAATCCACCCGCAACACATCAATTCCACCGGCTGATGCAATAAAAAGTCAATCAACATGATACTGAATCTCCACTACACTTGTCAATCAAACTCCCCAAGAAATACATCGAAAATAAAAAAAAAAAAACTAACTAAAGGAAAACAAAATACTACCAACAAATACATAACAATCAACAGAAACCTCACAAAAAAAAAAGCTGCAAGATCTACTAACAAGTAACAAATATCGTCATAACCTGGTCGCCAGTCGTCGGTAAGGGGAAAATCATAGCACACGCTCAACAAAAAAACAAAAAATAAAGACCAAAGACCCCAACCCATAAAATCACCCCCCTGTCATATTCTAAAGTAACCTTGATCTCATTCACTACATCATCAACAAACTACTATCCCCACACACCATCAATCCCCAGACACCCCTACATGTCATCCAGTACATACTAGGTGGCGCTCCTTCGGGCGGCTCGCTGTGCCGGCGCCCACTCTGTCGGGCGTACACAACACCGTTCGCGCATTAATCAAAAGCTCCCCCAACATATCTCATACAAAACATTCAACATAGTAAACCTTCAGAGATCAAACACAATCATCGTGACGGCCATCTGTCCTCACATGATCAAATGTAACACATCCAAACAGCTGGTCAGAGATCTCATACAAATCTGTCGATCCTCTACGTCAATAAAACACAAGGACCAGTAACAAAACCCAAAAACCACCCGCCAATCATTTCTCCACCGATCTTCATTTTTTCCCATCCACCTCCGCTGGCCCCCCCTCTGTCTCTCATGACTCACATTTCTATAACCTACATCAAAATTTACTAAGTCATAGAAATCTAGATACATCAATCAATACTCAACCCAACCCCAAATCCAATAAATCACAAAAAATACTAGCTCAAAACCCCTCAATCTGAACTTACATCAACTCTGTACATACACTCGTCTACTCATAAGTAACATAGATAACTGTCTGACCTCATCAACTGATCCTCAATACACACAACCCACTACAAACCGGACAAAATCAAGCGCAAAAAAAAATCAAAATTCTCTCATTCTCAAAATCTTTCCTATATCACAACATAAAAACAACAATAGAAAAAAAAAAGAAAAATAAAAATCGAAAAAAAAATCTCAGTCTCACCTCGGGCAGTTCACTTGGTCGAGCAGGGGCAATCTCGGGGCTGTGGGCACACCTGGGGGGGTGAGGTGAAGTGGGGGGAGTGGGGGATCTGTGCAAGTGGAACCGGCGCCCCAACAACCTCCCCTCGTCCTCGCACCTCCCCTGCCACTCCCTCCTCCCCCCCCCCTGTTCTCCATCCCCCAAAATAACCACACCACAAGAAGGATGAAAAAAGCCGGGCCACCCTAAACTCCCCGCCATCGCCTAACACTAAAATACTCATGCGCCGCACTCGCCCCCGTCGCGCGTCGGAGGTCGCGCCGCACCGGTTAATTATAAAAAATTATTTTCTATAAAATAATAAATTACGAAATCCCCCCCCACAAACCAAAACACAACAAATACAAAAAAGCTTATCATACTCCTTTGTCACAGGTAAACACACGACTAGCACGACCACACAGCCACATCTTACTACAGGGGCGCGGAGAGCGGTGACTGCCCCCCCCCGCATCAGGACACTGCGCCCGCGCCCCCCCCCCCCCGATCTACTCACATCTAGTGGTTGGGTGGGGTGGGGGTTTTTATTTTTTTATATTGGGCCGGACAGGCACGTACGGGTGGTGGTTGACGGGGGGGAAAACAACAAAAAAAATGGTGGGGACAAAATCCACAACTAGGGTTTCTACTATCAACACATCGACGCAGGCTGCCCACATTCGAACACTCACGTGATTCATCACCCCCCCCCTACACGCTAATAATGTATTCGCTTTAGCTTGTCCACAATCATCCTAGTATTGAAGACTTTTTTTCTCCAAGCCGCTGAAGTCAAACAAGACAACTAGCAGTTAAACACTATGTAAATAATAGAGAATGGACTAGAAAGGACAGAGCAAAAATGGACGGGGACAAGAGATAGAGATGAGATTTTGTTCTGAAGACGCTACCAGCCCAGAGCCCGCCAGAGCCACCACGAAGAACCGCGACGAGACATAGAGAGAGCAGACGCCAGGGACGGGCCGTCCCCGCCACGCCGCCCATCCAGGCGACCGAGAGAGAGTGAAATGATCAGTCAGTAGACCGAGACTTGGCAGTTACCGACGACATCGCATCAGTCGCCACGAGCTACGAGCACGACCCGCATAGAGATGTAGAGTCTGATAGTTTTAGAGATGAGACGAGTATGAGCGTTGTTAGAGCGACATGAGCAGATACTAGTGAGTAGTATCCGTTACAGACAGATTCAGACAGTTTTTACAAGAGATGGAGATAGAGGAGAGAGTAGAGAGCGAGGATTGAGCTCAGAGCAGCCCAGACGACCCGCTCTAGAGAAATCTTTGCTAGAATTCCACCTATTTGGAAAAGACTAAAATATCATGAGAGGGGGGGATGAATAGCGTGTCTGACTATAGTTCTGTTTTTTTGATTATGGGTACACTCGCTAAACCTTGACATGTTAACTCGTCCTCCTCCCTCTTGATTGTTGGTAGTAAGAGAGATCCCTTCAATTTAGCCTCGTTTTAAAAAAAAATCACGGCATCAGCCTTTTCAATTTACTACATTTTGTTAAACAAAATCACAAAAAAAATTTTCAGCTTACCCCCAAACTTAACATCGATGAACACCTAAACAAAACACCCCAACATACCATTTTTTTTTCTACGTTGACGTGGAGGTCGGGTACGGGGGGGGGTGACAAACCACCACTCATATTCACCCCCCCCTTCGTGCAAAAAAAAAAAAAATTGGGATCGACGAAACATCTTACACTCTTTTGAACAAAAAAAAAGAAAACAAAAATTTGTATTTTTGACGACATCACTAGCTTCCACTCGACCCCCCTCACAACACACCCCACCCCCCTCACACACAACAACACAACAAAGACACAAACCCCCCAAACAAAGAGTTGGACGGACTACTCACAGTTTGTCCCCCCCAACACATACATTCACATATCTTTTGTCTAGGTTCTGCTGGCTGCGTGCTTACACACATCACACAAGCACTACATTTTGTATCACACCACACACTATACACCCATATGACTATCAGTTTTTCCCCCCCACCAACATCATTGCGACATCTTTCACTATCTATTACAATCATCACCCACACACATTATCCCACACATTCAAGCAATACCCTACACACACATCGGGGGGAGGGACGAACAAAAAATGTGGGCGGGTTTGAAAAAAAAAAAAAAAAAAAAAAAAAACAAAACAGAAAAAACACCACTTATTGCATCTCTCCACCATCGACATGGTGGGTAGGGGGAAAAAAAAAACAACAAAAACTACCCCCCCACACACAGCATGCAGGGTTTCATCTACACGATTGCTACAACAAAAAAACACAAAAGCCTAACAAAATCGAAACATGATCTTACCTTCGATCATCATTTACACATCACATACATTCAATTTTACACTACATACCCACACACGACCATCATATTACACATGTTTGGGGAAACCGACAATAATTTAATCTTTTAACCCGCCGAACAAACCAAAAAAAAGCACAAAACACAACGCCACCGACCGGGGGGACGGGTCGCGCAAAAAAAAAAAAAAATAAACAGAAACATTCACACCACTATTTAAAAACAAAAAGAAAAAACCAAAAAAGAAACCCGAAAGGGGATCTACACTACAACTAATTCAGTGTCGGGGGGAACTAATTTCGGAAGGAAAAAAAAAAAAGGTTGGCCCCCCCCCTTTGCATTGTGTTTTTTTTTTCACAGTTTAAAAAAAAAAAAGGGGGGGGGGGGCCCTCGTATCTGATCTTTATGGTTATCAGAGTGAAACACACACACATTCAGCACAAAACACAAAAAAAAACAAAAAAATCAACCAATAAGAAAAAGCAATTTTCAAAAATCGACAAAATAAAAAAACAACAATCCCAAGAGGATAACCCCTTCTCTTGGGTGCGGGGTCCCTTTCCAGTAGATACACATCAGAGTGAAAAATAAAAAACAAAAATTAGCGGGAAAACACAAACACAAAATAAAAAAACAAAAAAAAAAACAACAAAAAACCCAAAATAAAAACAAAACAATAAAAACAAACAACTATCTGATGCGCATGGGGGGGCCGGATAGTGCAGACGACTGAGAAGTCGTGGGGCTCTGTTTTTTTTCGTTCGGTCTCAACTAAACTTAGATAATATAAGTCGGGGTCGGATAATGGCCAAATATAAGAGGCCAAGGGGGTAGGGAAATAACCAACACACACCCCCACAAAACAAACACACCAAAACACAAAAAAACACACAAAAACAATAAAAATATCTTCCGCTCCTCTTATCCTCTCTTTAACAAAACTGGCCCCGGGGCGGACCGGGGGCGGCCGGGGCCAGCTCGGCGGGGGCGCCCACCCCACCTCCAATCCCATCACCCCCCCCCCCCGAACCAAAACAAACCCAAAAACACCCCCCCCTTTATACCCCAAAAAGGGGGTATGGATCCGCGTGCCCAAAAAAAAAACCAAGTTGGCGACCTGCCCCACACCCCTCTTTTTTTTAAATTAATAGATAACACAAAAAAAAATGCGAGACAACCCCACCCTCAAACACACCTGGCCGGAAAACAAACCACAACAAACCCACACAAAAAACCCCCCCCCCCCCCGCATACTATATTGACCCCCACACAGCAACACACACAAAACACAAACACCACCCCCCAATCAACCAACACAACACACCCCCCCCCAGGGCAACACGGGAGGGGAGTACCGCCTTGGGGTTCCCGTGGACACGGTTCCTTCTCTTTTTACCCCCCCACCCCCCCCCCCCCACCCCCCCCCCCCCCCCCACCCACCCCCGCTCCTCCACCCCCTCCCCACCCCACCCCTCCTCGGGCCCCCCCCCCCCCCCCCCATGGGGGCAACAAACCCCCACTAAAAAGTGCCCTCCCGGGCCCGTCCCCGCTCTCCCTAACCTTTAACCAAACAAATACAAAAAAAAAAAGCGCGGCGCGCGCGTGTGTGTGGGGTTTTGGGTGTTGTTTGGGTGGGTGGGGAAAAATTAATAAACATTAAAAAAAAATAAGTGAAAAACAGAAATTGGGGGGGGGTGGCAACAAGTGCATAAAAGAGTTGTCTCCTCCTTCCCCCCTCCTCGTGTTGGGTCCACCCCCCTATCCCGCCGTGAATACTTTTCTCTCACTCTCCGGGCTGTCATGGGGAACCCCCTCGCCTCCTTCCCCGTCCCCCCCCCTCGACGCGCTTTTCACTCCCCCCCCCGTTACCACACAACCACAGACCACTTTCCACCATCTTAGTTTCCTCCCCCCACCTTGGGCCGGGGCCGTGTCCCCCGCCCCCCCACCCCCCTCGCCCCCCCCCACACCCCCCCCCCGGGGAAACAAAACAAAAAAAAAAACAAAAGTGTTTGGGGAAAAAAAACACCAACCCCCCCCCCCCCCCCCCCGTCTCTCCGTTTTCGTTTTCTGTGGGTGTGTGGCGTGCGTCTCCCCCCCCTCCTCCTCCGCCACCGTTGGTGGTGTGGGGTGGAGGGGTTGGGGGTTCGGCGGGCTCCCCCAAGACCCCCCGCTCGGGCGGGGGCTGGGGGCGGGGGGGGCCTGGTGCGCCGGGGCTGCTGGGCTTAGGGGAGCGGCTGGGACAAAAAAAAAAAAAAAAATACACCTCTCTCCCCCCAAAGTGTCGGGCAGTGCCGGGGCTCGTTTCTGCGGGTTTCCGGGTGCGGGCTCGTCGACAAAAAAATTAAACCAAAAAAAAAACAAAACCTGGGATCAACAAAATCCATCCCCCCCAATAGCACCCCCCTCCGGCCGGGAAGGGCAAGGGGTGCAAAAAACCACCAAAAAAAAAAATTTTCGCCGTTCTCCTGACCCCACCCCCTCACCCCCCGCCACCCCCCCCCCCCCCCCCCCCCCCGCCCCCACACCCCCCCCGGCCCCCCCACCCACCGGGCCCCACCCTCCCCCGCCCCGCATCCCCCCCGCCCCCCCCCCCCCCCCGCCCTCCCCTAGTGGGAAAACAAACTAGACTTCTCATGTGAGAAGAAACACAAAAAACAAAATATTTTTGGCATAACACTTCATTGTGGCTGTATAGGGACGGTAAATAAAAGAATAAACACAAAAAAACACAAACAAAAATAAAAAAAAACAATAGAAAAAAGCATCAAAAAACACACCCCCCTCTTTGGAAATGATGGAGAGGACGAAAGAGCTGAGAGGGGTGCGCTTATTTTAATTCTCCCCCCCCTGCTCACCACACCCCCCACCGCACTCCCTGGAGGGCCCCCCCCCGGGGGGGGGGTCTGTCCCTCCCCTCTCCCCCCCCCCCCCCTCCCCCCCCCCCTCCCCCCCACCCCCCCCCTCCCCCACACCCCCCCCCCCCCCCCTCCCCTTCCAAAATTGGCCCCCCCCCCCTCCCCCCCCCCCCCCCCCCCCCCCCCCCCCCCCCCCCCCCCCCCCCCCCCCCCTCCCCCCCCCCCCCACCCCCCCCCCCCCTCCCCCCCCCCCCCCCCCCCCCCCCCCAATTCAAAAAAAACAAAGGTTGGGGTGCTGGAAAAAAAAAAATACAATGGGGGGTGTTTTGGTTCTTTTTTTTTTTTCTTGTCTTTTTTGTTTTGGGTGGGGTTTCTAAAAAAAGCCCGGGGTTGGGTTCTAAAAAACAAACACGGTGCCTCTTCCGGGGTGGGGGGTTGTTGTTTCTCAGTCTCCTTCTTTCTTTCTTTTTTTTCTTAAAAAAATCAAAAAAGAATGGGGGGGGGGCGGGTTAAAAAAAATCACAAAGCGGGGGGGTGTCTCCTCTTTGTGAAAAAAAAAAAAACCCCTCAAAAAAAAAAAAATAAAAAAACAAACAAACAACCAAAATCTACTCGTCTGACCCTCGTTTTTTTCTAACAATACACAAAAAACCAATCGCTGTTTTCTCCCTCTTTCGTTTTTCTAAAAAAAAAAAATCTCAAACGTCTGGGGGCATCGGTCGAAAAAAAATTTTCTTCTTAAGCAACAATAACACAAAAAAAATCATTTCTCCCTTCTTCCCCCC
>JADBJO010000113.1:47500-50000 GCA_016801955.1 Conus betulinus
GATCCCTTGACTTTTTGGAAAGAAGTTAAAAAGTGCTGAAGAACTCGGCCAGTATACGGTAAGGTGTCTTTACACAACTGGTTTGATCATTTCTCCAGACTGTTAAATCTAGGTGTAGAAATTGATGAGGATGAACAAGAAGTGGTCATTGACTATGAGCACTTCGACGAAATTTTGGACCCCATGATAACTGAACAGGAAGTGAGTCAAGCATTATGTAAGCTCAAATGTGGAAAGTCTGCAGGGCCTGATATGGTTATAAATGAAATTCTACAGAAAGCCGGGTCTCAGGTGATCCCCTTTTTGTTGAAACTTTTTAACCGTATTTTCATCACTGGTATCTTCCCTAAAAAGAATGGACCAAGTCAATCATAGTACCACTGTATAAAAAAGGGGACCCAGACAGTCCTGACATTATAGGGGAATCAGTTTGCTCAGCTGTGTCAGCAAAGTTTTCACAGGGGTTCTGAATGCTAGGCTGATGAAATGGGCAGAGGCACATTCTGCCATAACTGATGCTCAAGCAGGCTTCAGGGCGTGGCCACTCTACTGTGGACCATATATTTGTCTTGTACGCCATCATAGAGAAGCAGTTTGCAAATAACGCCAAACTATATATTGCTTTTGTTGACTTTTATAAAGCTTTTGATACTATCTCACATTCAATGCTCTGGAGGGTGCTCTCTAGGACTGGTGTACAGGGCAGGATGCTAAATGTTCTTCGCGGAATGTATGCTAGCGTAAAATCTTGTGTACGTTGTGCCGGTGGCCAGCTCACTGACTATTTTGAATGCCTTCAGGGGCTGAAACAAGGATGTTTGTGCAGCCCTATCCTCTTCAGTTATTTTATTAATGAATTTTGCAAATGACATAATCAGAGGCGGCAGGCATGGGATACAACTTTTATCAAACCATGTGGAACTGTACCTCCTGTTTTCGCTGATGATTTAGCCCTTATGTCATCTACAGTAGCAGGCCTACAAAATCACCTCAACATATTGCACCAATCTAGTCAAAGACTTGGCCTTAAAGTAAATGTAAACAAAACCAAAATTGTTGTTTTCCGCAAGGGAGGACATTTGGGAGCAAGAGAGGTGTGGCACTTAGCAGGAGACTACATTGAAGTGGGTGGGGAAGTATAGGCATCTGGACCTAGATTTTTCAACAAAGCTAAGTTTTAATATTGCTACTGAAGATTTTGTGTCTCGTGCAAAGAGAGGAATCATACAGATCGTTAAAGCCTTAAAAAGGTATGGCTGCTACTCAAGCATGTTTTTTTTTTTTTAATTGTTTGATTCTCAAATCGTTCCGTCCTTGCTGTACGCATCAGAGTTGTGGGGCTTCAAGGCGAATCCCCAAATTGAAAAGGTACATTTGTGCGCATGCAGACTCTTCATTAATGTGCCTTCCAGGACCCCAAATGATATGATGTATGGTGATCTAGGCCGTTATCCTCTCTCTATTGAATCCACAGCACGATGCGTGCAGTACTGGCTACGTGTTTGAAGCAGGATGACACACGATACTCTCAAATGGCCTATTTATCATTGCTGGCAATGCATGAAAGAGGTCGTGAGAACTGGGTAACCCATGTGAAAACGCTGTTATGTCAAGTGTTGTGCAATAAATTGTTCAGTGTTCAGTGTTCTCTGTGTATCCGTCTGTCTGTCTGTCTGTCTGTCTGTCTCTGTCTGTCTGTCGGGTCTGTCTGTCTGTCTGTCTGTCTCTCTCTCTCTCTCTGTCTTCTTCTTCTCTTCTTCTCTTCTTCTTCTTCTCTCTCTCCATACTTCTTTCGCTACATATCCGAAACGCCTTCTCTTGTCTGCCATAAGCTCCCCCCCTCGCCCCCTCCCTCCACCTCCCTTCTTCTTCCACGCGTTTGGTGCTTGCAGCGTGAACTCTTCTTTCCGTCTCCCTGTCTTGGAGGACATCCCCCCCCCCCCCCCCCCCCCAATCCTACTCCCCCTGTCACCCCTCCTCTCCCTACTTTCCCAAACACCCCTTCTGTCCTCCCCGACCCTTCTGGCATCACACACACACACACACACACACACACACACACACACACACACACACACATTTCGCTTTCATCACATTTGTCTGCGCTGTTGTGAGGTTAGGTGGGACTGATTAAAACTGAGTGCAAAAGCTACGTCTCTGTGGGGGGCCTGTCGCTCTCTCTCCTTTATGTCCTCACCCCAACCCCCACCCCCGACAGATACAGAGAGAATGGGGAGGTGGGGGAGGGAGACGGAGGGTGCGAGACACAGAAACCAAGAGAGAGACAGATAGACAGATGGACGGACGGACAGACGGACAGATAAACAGATAAACAGAGAGAGAGAGAGAGGAAGGGAGGGAGGGATAATCAGAGGCAGAGAGAGAGAGAGAGAGAGAGAGAGAGAGAGAGGAGAGAGAGAGAAGGATATAGACAGACAGAGAGATAAAGAGGCTGACAGACGGACAGACGAACAGATAGAGACAGACAGACAAAGAGACA
>JADBJO010000113.1:56279-81279 GCA_016801955.1 Conus betulinus
CCTCCACCGCAGGCAGACGGCAAATGTGTAGCAGCAGCAGCAGCAGCAGCAGCAGCAACAGAAGTGATAGCAGCACAACTACAAATAGCTATCATTGTTATTAGCGAGCGTAAGAATTCCGATCGGTTAGAACACCAGTTAGAGCACGCTACTTTTCGCGTGATACGCGCGTGCAAAAACGAACAAAAACAAAATGAAAAAAGGAAAAAGAAAGAAAGAAAAGAAAAGAATGGCAGTGCGTTTTAAGGAAGACTTTGTTCTTGAACTCTGTTCTTTGCAGACAACAAAATAACTTGTCTGCAGGGAACGATTTAGCGGATTCTAAATGGAAGCTGAATCTGAAATAAGGCTGCTTTAAACTTTGTGTTTGAATTCCTGCTGCTTTGCTTTGTTTATTCATGATAATACCTTCGTCGGGTCGAGCGGATTCACCGAAATTTTGCCACCTTTCTCACATTTGGTAACAAGAAAATTATCATCATCAACAACAACAACAACAGAAATAGCAACAACAACAAAAACAACAACCACAGCTACAACAAAAATAGGCCAAACTAAAACAGCAGCAATCCAGACAAACAAAGAACGAAACGCGTTGAACCGTAAAAACATCAGTCTCATCAGAAACAGTACAAACCCCAGCAGCTGCCATTGCAGAACTAAAACACCCAGTAGCTGAAGTGAGATTAACGGTTGTGGTATTCACACCAACAACAGTAGCAGCATCCGGAACAACAGCAGCAGAGGCAGCAGACGAAAAGCAGAAGTGGTAGCAGAAAAAAAAAAAAAAAAAAAAAACTTTGGCTAGTTGCAGCAGCAGCAGCAGCAGTAACAGAAATTTTAGCAGCAGCAGCAGAAACAACTGTCGTAAAATTAGAATAGGGAGTAGTGTTGTTATCATTTAGTCTGCCAGGGGACAGCTATGATCCATGGCCAGAAGAAAAAAAAACTACCAATCAATCACTAATCACTGTCATAATTATCGTCATAACGATTTTTAATCATACAGAAAAAAAGTTCATTTACTAGCTTCGAAATGTTATAATTACAGATTTGGACGTCTAGACCATGGATATGATCAAGAAAGCATTAACAATCATCATATAAGAAAAGGTAAATATGTCGCAAAATCGTTTAATTCATATGCAGAAATTAAGTTTATTTACCGATTTCAAAATGTTATAATTACATATTTGGACGTCCAAACCTGTAATATCATGGAGAAAGCAGTAATAATTATCATATAAAAACGGTGATTATTTGTAAAAACGTAATGTGTGTAGAAATTATTTTCACCTGTTTTTGACGTTGCTAAGACGTCAGATTATGAACCAAAAGAAAGGGGAAAAAAAAAAAAAGAACTTTTGACCCCCATATGCTGTGACCCAGATACTTGTCCCACTGGTCAATAATGAAAACACGTAAACGCCGCACAGGTGAGGACCAATCGTTAGACAAGGTGAGCGAATCGCTTAATCAACCAATCTACCTCATACATGTCAGCCATAGATATCAGTACGCGCGCGCGCGAATCGCTTAATCCAACCACACACACACTACACTCACACACACCACACAAACACACACACATCACACACACACACACACGCAAACGCACGCACGCACGCACGCACGCACGCACGCACACACACACACACACACACACACACACACACACACATACATGATACATAATGGCGCAGGCAATGATGGGTAGGTACCAAAGGTCTCTGACCAGCACGTTGGGCCAATGCGCAAGTCGGACATCTGCTAAGTCGCATTCATGATACCGTCATCTTAAATCCTTTCACCTCTAGTCATCAATTCATTTATCTCTCAGATTGAAATCGTTGCACAGCGTGGTCTCCAAACTTAGCAGACATGGCGTAGCGTATATGGACTAGTCCCCGCGCAGTGACCCCTTGATGAAACTGAAATTAAAACCTCATAACTTAATTAAACAAAAATGGAAGCCAAGCCAACGCCTACCTTGCGCTGAAGAGATCAAGCTAAGTGACAAACTCGTTCATTTTCATTGTCCTATTTGTTTTGTGCCTTGCCTGAAGAAGACCTTAGTGGTCGAAACGCGTGGCGTTTCTCTTGGCGGTCCGCTACCATATTATTTAAGATTTGTTTCGATTTTCCGCCTGCAGTCGTCTCACTTTGCAAACTAAAAAATGGATGTTCATGATATCTCTATAGTCTTTATAGAGATGTTATGAATACGCGCAGTGCTCGGCAGTTCAAACCACCTGATTTTCTTGATTTTCTTCTGCTGGTTCACGTAATGGACGAAGAAAATTATTACCGTTTGAGTCTTTTTTAATACCTGAAACGACGCACCATTAAATCTGAAATAAAAAAATCTAAAAGTTTTATTTAATTCTTCTTGTGAGGTTAATATGTTTCAATTTATGGTACACATCCAACAGTAAGTTTTTTAAACATGACGTGTAGCTGGTAGTTATATAGATTAAAATCTTTCATAGGCACTATTTCGAGAGAGAGAGAGGGAGGGAGGGGGGGGGGGGGGGAGACAGGCAGAGAAGGAGGGGGAGGGACAGAAAGAGAGACAGGGACTGGGGTTACAGTTTGAAAATAATTTGTTTTAAAAGATTTAAATTCAAATTTAGTGATGTGGTGTGTGCGTGTGCGTGCGTGTGTGCGTGTGTGCGTGGTGTGTGTGTGTGTGTGTGTGTGTGTGTGTGTGTGTGCGTGTGCGTGCGTGTGTGCGTGTGTGTGTGTGTGCGTACGTTCTTGTCTGATTGAAAGTGATTCTGGATCAGGATCACACACGCACACACACACACACACACACACACACACACACACACACACACACACACACACACACACACACACACACACGCATGCGCACACACAGAGAGGGAACGCAGCGCACACACAGAGAGAGGAAAGAGAGAGACCACATGCAGAGAGAGAGAGAGAGAGAGATAAGGATCACCCAACCACGCCAAACCCAAACCCCCCCCCCCCCCCCCCCCCCCGCCCCCCCTCCTCTGTGTCCAGATCCAGACTGGTTTCCATTGTTGCTGATCACAACACTGCCGCTGCCAGCGCAAGCCCGTCCGTGCTCACAGGCGTCGGCACCTAAGACTCGCTAATTGTCTGCTAATAGACAGGAGGAGAGATGACTGTTCCCTGTACACCAGTGCTCGGCACCATTATCACAGCGTCTGGAATTCTCTCTGCCAGGTCTATGGACAGCCGTCGGGTCTTTTCACGCTGAGCATCTGCGTGTGATTGCCTGGCTGGTTGCGAGGAGAAAGGAGGCCTAGCGTGGAATGCGCTCATGTAGGAAGCGAGAACATCTCGGGGTCCGCTTGTTTGAGTCTCGTGTAGGTAGTTCTTCTTTTTCTTCTTCTTCTTCTTCTTCTTCTTCTTCTTCATCTTCTTCTTCTTCTTCTTCTTCTTCTCCTCTTCTTCCTCCTCCTTCCTCCTCCTCCTCCCTCCTCTCCTCCTCCTCCTCCTCCTCCTCCTCTCCTCCTTCTTCTCCTCTTCTTCCTCCTCCTTCTTCTGCTTCTACTTCTCCTTCTTCTGTTTATGATTAATGTATGTTTATGTGTCCACACGCTCGTGCGTGTGAATGTGTGTGTGTGCGTGCGTGCGTGCGTGCGTGCGTGCGTGCGTGCGTGCGTGTGTGTGTGTGTGTGTGTGTGTGTGTGTGTGTGTGTGTGTGTGTGTGTGTGGTGTGTGTGTGTGCGCGCGCGCGCGCGCGTGTGTGTGTGTATGTGTGCATGTGCGTGTGAGCGTGTGTATTCGCGCGCGCGCGCACGTGTGTGCTTGTGTATGTATCAATGTCTGTGTGTCTGTATTTGCGTGTTTGTGCGTGTGTTCTTAAACAAGAAAAAACTCGCAAACAGACAGAGGACAGACATGCAGAGATGGGAAGTGGAGGAGGAGGCGAAAACAGAGTCGGTGAGGGATGGAGAAAGTTGGAAGATGGAGAAAAGGGGAAGGGGGGGGGGGGGGGGGTCATATTTCAACGGAATGACAGTCAACGGTGGAGAAGAAAAAAAAAAACGGTTGGAAGACTGGTTAGAAATACACAGAAAAAAAAACGCCTGGACAACGGTCGAAGACTGCTGGGAGAAGCTTTAAAAATAAAGAAATATATGGATGGGTTGAAAGAAACAAAGCTTAAAGAGATGGAAAACCGGTGAACGAACATCAAAAACGGCGGAAGACTGCCGGGAGAAACGGGAAAAATGGTGGAAGTGTGACGGAAGAAAATGAAAAAAACGGTGGAAGGCTTCTGGAAAAAAACTGAAAAAAGCGGAAGACGCCTTTGAGAAAAAAAAACAAAAACGGTGGAAACCTGCAGGGAGAAACTGAAAAACGGTGTGGAAGACAGCTGGAAGAAACTGAACAAAGAAAAAAAAAAACGGTGGAAGCAACTGGAAGAAAAAAAAAAAAAAAAAACCGTGGAAAGGCAACTGGAAAAAAAAAAAAAAAAAAAAAAAACCGGTGGAAGATAACTGGAAGAAACTGAAAAAACAGTGTGGAGGCCTGCTAGAAGAAACCGAAAAAAAAAGCCTGCCTGGAGCCCTGCCTGCTGGAAGAAACCGAAAATGGTTGAAGCCCTGCTACAACGAAACCGAAAAAATGGTTAGAGCCTGCTACACGAAACCGAAAAATGGTTAGAGCCTGCTAGAAGAAACCGAAAAATGGTTTGAAGCCTGCTAGAAGAAAGAAACCGAAAAATGGATTGAAGCCTGCTAGAAGAAACCGAAAAAACGGTTGAAGCCTGCTAGAAGAAACCGAAAAAACGGTTGAAGCTGCTGCTAGAAGAAACCGAAAAAAACGGTTGAAGCCTGCTGGAAAGAAACCGAAAAAAAAAAAACGGTTGAAGCCCTGCTGGAAGAAACCGAAAAAACGGGTTGAAGCCTGCTGGAAGAAACCGAAAAAGGTTGGAAGCCTGCTGGAAGAAACCGAAAAAAGCAGCGGAAGCCTGCTGGAAGAAACCGAAAAGGATGGAAGCCTGCTGGAAGACACCGAAAAACGGTTGAAGCCCGCTGGAAGAAAACTGAAAAAAAAAAGTGGAAGCCTGCAGGAAGAAACCGAAAAACAGTGGAAGACTGCAGGAAGAAACCGAAAAAACACAGTTGGAAGCCTGCTGGAGAAAACTGAAAAACGATGGAAGCCCGCTGGAAAGAAAAACAAACAAACGGTGGGATACTGCTGAGCGAAATTAAAGGGGGGGGGTGGGGGGGGGGGGGGGTGGAAGGGGGGGGGGGGGGGGGGGGGGGGGGGTTGGGGGGGGGGGGGGGGGGGATCAGGGGCGGACGGACAGCCAGACAGACAAAGCCCAGAGCCCCTGCAAAGCTTCCCACGTGAACAGGATCAGTTTGTACATCCCCCCTCCCTCATCCGTCCCTCCATCCTCCCACCTCCCCTCCCCTCACTCTCCCCGCCCAGTTCTACGGTTCCTGGTCTGTGGGCTATGTCAATAGTCTTCTGCCTGCGCCCTGTACCGTCAATTGGTCTTATTACCGGGGGGGTCTCTCTCTCTGTCGTCTTGGGCCCTCTGTCTCTCTCTCTCTCTCTCTCTCCTCCCCGGTCTGTCTGTCGGGTCTGTGGAGCCGTCAGGAAACAAACCCAAAGCCCCCTCAGTCTCCCTCTGTTGGCTACCATCCCCCGTCTCACCTCCATCCTCCCTGTACCGTCCTCTCTCCCCGCAGTTCTACGGTTCTGGTCTGTGGGCTCTGTCGTCTCTCCTCTAAAGTCAGTTGGTCTCTCTCTCTCTCTCCTCTCTCTGTCTCTCCCTCTCTATCCTCCCTCTCTCTCTCTCTCTGTCCTATCCCCTCTCTGTGGTCTCCCTCTGTGTGTCTCTGTCCCTTCCTCCCCCTGTCTCTCTCTGTCTCCCTATCCCAAAAGGTTGTGTGTGCGTGTGCGTGCGTGCGTGCGTGCGTGTGTGCGTGTGTGTGTGTGTGTGTGTGTGTGTGTGTGTGTGTGTGTGTGTGTGTGTGTGTGTGTGTGTGTGTGTGTGTGTGTGTCTCTGTGTGTCTGAGTGTGTCTGTTTGTCTGTCTGTCTGTGCGTGCGTTGCTTGCGCGCACGCTTGTGTGTATGTCTGTGAGGTAACCTGACAACAATTAAGCTGATCCTCACTTCATATTTTGTAGAATCATTATTTCTTTAAGTCATTAAGTTTTGAGATATCTTGGTTCAAAATTAACAAAAAACGTTTTGTGAAAAACATGTGACTTGAACATACCCTTTCTTCTTCTTCTTCTTTCTTCTTCTTCTTCTTCTTCTTCTTCTTCTTCTTCTTCTTCTCTTTCTCCTCCTCCTCCTCCTACTCCTCCTTTTCTCCTCCTCCTCCTCTCTCTCTTCCTCTTCTTCTTCTTCTTCTTCTTTCTTCTTCTCTTCCTCCTCCTTCCTCCTTCTCCTCCTCTCCTCTTCCTCTTCTCTTCTCTTCTCCATCTTCTTCTTCTTCTTCTTCTTCTTCTTCTTCTTCCTCTTCTTCTTATTCCTCCTCCTCTTTTTCTCCTTCGTCTCCCCCCCCTCTCGCTCTCTCGTCTTAGTCATTTAAATTATCTTGCTTTAACCTGCTCTCTTTCCCCCTTTCTGCTGTTTTTCCCTTGCTCTCTTTCCTGTCTTTTTCCGGTTTTTTTTTTTTCCTTTGCGTTCTCGTGTTGTATTGCTTTAAAGTATCATTGCCTCCTAGCTTCAAGAACAAATAAACTGTCATGGGATACACTGCACCCAAGGCACACCATCATGAAAGGCGGTGCCTAACCCTCTCCCTTCCACCGCCTTAGCTGTCCCTGGTCTGAATCAAGCCCCCATTTACTGCTGCGGGGGGACAGAGAGAGAGTTTTCAGGCCGCAGCAATCTGATTCCAGGAATGGATCTCACGATCGCCACTTCTGCAGCCACACAGACTGTTTATGGCTCAGTAAAATACCATGGCTCCCACAGGTTTTCTGGACTGGAATCTCCAAAGTTTCTGTATATCCACTATTATTTTGGATGTTTCTTCACTCATTTCCAATTCTACGAGGACGGGAAAGAAGTTTATAAAGTATTCAGCAAAAAGACCTGTGCAATGGGTATTGTGTATAAAATAGCCTTGTTAAAATGATGTCGATCTCATTTTTTTGGTTCACGGTGTCATCTACTTAACGCCCCCGCCCCCTCTCTCCCTCTCTCTCTCTCTCTCTCTCTCTCCTCTCTCTCTCTCTCTCTCTCTCTCTCTCTCTTACTGATTGATTCTCCGCAAACCCTAACCACTAGAAGTATACATTTAAAGACAAGAACGGTGAGAACAAAATGGGTAAAAGAACGTGACACAAAGAGAGAGTTGCAGAGAGAAGAGAGAGAGGGGGAGGGAGGGAGAGAGAAAGGGAGGGAGGGAGATAGGGAGGGAGGGAGAGAGAGGGAGAGACAGAAAGAGAGGAGAGACAGCAGAGAGAGAGAGAGACAGACAGAGAGAGAGAGAGACAGAAATAGACAGAGAAGAACAGAAAGAATAATAAATTCCTCCTTTCTCCTTCCCTTTCAGAGAGAGACAGAGACACACAGAGAGAGACAGAGACAGACAGACAGAGACAAAAAGAGACAGAGAGAAACAGAAAGAGAGAGAATAATTCTTCCCTTCTTCTTCCCTTTCTTGTTTCTGTTTTCTTGTCCCGTGAGCGTAATCCAGCTAATCCGGATCTGTTGTGTTTCTTGTCGACACATTTCAGGGGAACTGTCGTCGTCAGAATCAACAATGTCTACAGAGCCTCAACGCCGAATCCTCATGGAATTCACGGTCAATGTTATGGACTCTCCCTCTCTCTCTCTCTCCCTCTCTCTCTCTGAGAAAATCTTTTCCGCTCTCTCTCTCTCTCTCTCTCTCTCTCTCTCTCTCTCTCTCTGAGAAAATCTTTTGCGCTCTCTCTCTCTCTCTCTGAGAAAATCTTTTGATCTCTGTCTCTCTCTGAGAAAATCTTTTGTCTCTCTCTCTCTCTCTCTCTCTCTCTCTCTCTCTCTCTCTCTCTCTCTTCCCTCCCTCCCTCTCTCCCTCGCTCCCTCCTCTCTCTCTCTCTCTATCTCTCTCTCTCTCTCTCTCTCTCTCTCTCACAGCGAATTTCTATCTCTCTGAGAAAATCTTTTGCTCTCTCTGTCTCAGAAACAGAGAGGGGAGGGACGGAGGGAGGGAAGAGAGAGAGAGAGAGCAAAAATTTTTCTCAGAGAGAGAGAGAGAGAGAGAGAGAGAGAGAGAGAGAGAGAGAGAGAACCGTTGGCTGTGGTTGCGTCTCCACAGACGTGATTCAAACTTCATCCTCTGGTCAGATGCTCTTCTTTACTGGACTGTCTTTTTCCTGTCTTCCATTCCCCCTCCTGTCCTCTTCTTTCCTCCTTTCCATCCCTCCTTCACTTCGTTCTTTCCGACTTCTTTCTCCCTGCCATTCGTTCCTTCCTTCCTTCTTCCCTTCTCCTTCTTTTTCTTTGTCTGTCCTTTCTTATTGATGTACCGAGGGGATTTGCCACTGGAGCGGATCTGTGCTGGTTAAGTCACTTGTTTCCGCTTATTCTAAGAAACTTGTGGTGTGTGTGTGTGTGTGTGTGTGTGTGTGTGTGTGGTGTGTGTGTGTGTGTGTGTGTGTGTGTGTGCGCGCGCGCGAGTCGCGCTAGTCCGCGTGCACGTCTGTCTGTATGTGCACGCGCTTATGTATGTGTGCATGTTTGCTTTCTGTTTTCACCTTTTCACCTATTTTTCTTTCAGGCCGTTCCTAACTGAACGTATTGTTAGATCGTGAACCTATTTCTTTTTTTTTTTCTTAATTGCCCGATCTTTTGGTGCCAGAACCAAGCTCTGTGAGGCTCGCCAATCTCGCCAAACTAACTTTCGGGATGGAAAAAAAAAAAGGACCGCTCAATACGGTCTGGAAAGATTCCGGGTTCGCGCCAAGGGAAGTAACCATTTGAGAGCCCTCCTAAAATGGAAATCAGTTTGAGTCCACTCTCTAGCGACTGGAATCAGATTGCGGTTGGTTGACCCACATGTCTGTTGTCGATTCCGTAAGTAAATGTGTGTGTGTGTGTATGTGTGTGGTTTTTTTTTTTGACTCGTTACGGTGGCCGAAATAGTCGAGGTCACAAAGCTGTAGAATAAACAGGTTAACTTTCGGACAAAGAATTTTGCTGAAAAATCGACTTTACAGCCAATGCCAAACAGTTCCCAGCTCAGCAGGTGAGTGTTGGAACTGGCATGACGTAAGACATAAGCATTTTACAGCAGACTCCATGAAAACCTTGTTCAGAGATGTTCCACCTGATGTGATCTTTGAATATCTTAAAAAATCAACAATTTTTCATCTGATCTAAGAATTTACAGAAGAAAGGTTTTCAACAAAATTTTCAGTGTGCGTTTTTAGGTGTATTTTAGTTTGTAAAAACGTTTGTATGAATGAGTTTTTTCTTTTTAACGACTTAACTGTGAGTTACCTTCAACGCGATGATAGCCCTGATATGGCCCTTTGTGGTCGGCTGGGCTATAAACAACATTAGCTACCTCACTTTCCCCCCCCCCCCCCCCCCCCCCCCCACAAGTTCGTTCCCCAGTCTTTACTACCACCACACCCCACACCCTCCTTCCCGGGCCATTCGAAGGATTACAGTTTCAAACTCCAACAGCCGAAGAGAAAGGTGCACTTTCGCTGCATATCTGAAAAGGTTCTTGTCGTCCTGGTGGTTCAGGTGTAGAATTAGGTGGATGCTCCGTTTGTCTCCTGCTCCCGGATCGTCTTTCCTCTCTGTCCCCATCACCCCTGCCCCCCTTTTATTTTCAGCCCCCCCCCCCCCCCCCCCCCCCCCCCCCAATCCTTCCTCCTTGTAGGATCGTTACCTTTTCTGCCATTACCTTCAGAGATGGCCACAAACGTTAAACGGAACTTTGGGGAACTGATTTGGGAACTTTGAGAAGGAAACGACCCCCGCCCGATGGTTGCAGGATTCCAGATCGACCCGTTTTTCTTTGCGGACTCGTTAGCGTATCGGTTTCCGTTAAAGAACCCGGTGAGAGTAACGTCCCTTGGAGCTGGTTGCAAGCGGAGAGGAGGACGGGTGTGTCCTTCAGCCTTTTGTTTTTCTTTTCCTTTTAATTGAACTGTTGTTGTTGTTGTTGTTGACGATGAGAGTATGTAGTTGTTGTTGTTGTTGATGATGATGTAGTTGTTGTTGTTGTTGTTGTTGAAGTTGCAGTTCTTGTTTTTTGTTGTTGTTCTTCTTCTTCTTGTTGTTATTGTTGTTGTATTTGTACTTCTTGCTGTTTTTTGTTGTAGTTCTCGTTGTTGTAGTTCTTGTTGTTGTTGTGTTGTACTTCTTGTTGTTTTTGTTGCTTTTGCTGTAGTTCTTATTGTTGCATTTGTAGTTGTTGTTTTTTGTTGCTTTTGTCGTAGGGTCTTGTTGTTGTAGTGTAGTTCTTGTTGCCATTGTCGTTGTAGTCATTGTTGTCATTATTGTCGGTGCGGTCTAAGCGGTGAGGTAGTAAGGTTTGTTTATATGCCGGCGCTGTGAGTGTCCTCAGAGAGGGGATCTACCTTTTCTATGCTTCCTCGTTCTTTACCAACAGGTCGGCGCCAGCACTTAACACCCCTGGACCCTTCTTCACCCCACCCTCACCCCCACCCCACCTCACCCCCAACGTGGGACCTTCAAAACAAAACAACAAAGCAAAACCTTAGAAGACCACACAGGAGAGAGCGGACCCTGGTGGAACAGATCCCAATCCCGCCCTTGGAGTCGGCCCACTGTGAAAACAAAAGGGATTTTGCTCCTGTCACTGGAAGTCACAGCAGGCACAGACTGAAAGCGTCACAATCCCTTGTATCTTTTTTAAATAGCATGAGAAAAACACAAAATGCTGACGTCGATGACATCAGAAAGTTTTTTAACATTTCACGAAGGTAGTTTACCTCGTCGATGAGCATGATTCGTGACAGTAAAAATCACAGTGCTGTTAGTGAATTGTTATAGATAATCGCTCTGAACGGATACCCGGATCCGCCTTTCAATCCAGATCGGATCACAGATATGCACTACTACAATGTTCGTCCTTGGGCCGCATTCAATCTTTCCGCTAAGTCTGGATCAAATCGGGTCTGTATGTTTTGTGCAATGTTGTTGACGGACGAACCAACGAAACAAGCAAACTGACCAGCCGGAAGCGGAAGACAAATACAATTTCTATAACGAAAGTAAAAAAACGAACACATCCGGTCTTTAAGTGGTCTTTCGGACGACTGTCTCTTAGAAGTTTCATGCACACACGCACGCACGCACGCACGCACAGAGAGAGAGAGAGAGAGAGAGAGAGAGAGAGAGAGAGAGAGAGAGAGAGGGAGAGAGGAGGTAGAGAGAGACAGAAAGAGGGAGAGAGAGAGACAGAGACAGAGACAGAGAGACAGAGAGACAGAGACAGAGACAGAGACAGAAGACAGATGGACGTATGGACGACGGACGGACGGACGAAGGGACAGACAGACAAAGATAAGTGATGATGATAATTTTCCATGGATAACAGAAACAAATGTCCGGACAGTTGGACAGACAGACAGAAACAGGTGATAATGATGATGATATATATCACAGAATAACAAACCAGCAAGTGCATGTTCACTATTTCTTTTTCATACAGACCTTGCCTCGGAAAGGGGCCATGGAATAACTAGCCAGCTAAAAACCCAAGAACACGTGACAAACGGGCTAATACTCACAGACTATCAGGAAGTGAACCTCAACAGTAGTTCTCAATCAATCCTGAACTGAAAGGTTAGCAACAATATTAAAAATACTAAATCAGTGAGAAAAAAAAAAAAAAAAAACGATGTTTTTTCATCAACATTTCAACCTACGTGGGACTGTTACGGCTTTTTTTTTTTTAATTGTGTTTTTCGTTTTTTTACAAAACAGAAAAAAGGCAAAAAAAAGCAGGGTAATAAAAAATAAAAAAAAAGAAAGAAAAAAGAAAAGGAAAGGAAGAAAAAGGAAAAAAAAAAAAAAGGAAGAGAAAGAAAAAAAGAGCAAAAAATTCAAACAAGCAATGAAGGAGAAGAAATAAAGAAGAAAAAAGGAATTAAGAAAAAGAAAAAAAAAAAAAAAAAAAACAGGACAACAACAAACGAATTTCAAAGAAAAAAGAGGCAGAAAAATGAAGAAAAAAAAAAAAAAGGAAGCAGGAGGGGAAAAAAGAGGAAAAGAAGGAAGAAAAAAAACAAAAGGAAAAAAAAAAGAGGAAAAAGGAGGAGAAAAAAAAAAAAAAGAAAAGAGAAAGAAACGAAGAGAAAGGAAAAAAAATGAAAGAAGTGGGGAGGAGAAAAAGGAGAAAGAGAGGGATAGGAAAGAAGAAAAGGGAGAACGAGGAAAAAAAGAGGAGGGGAAAAAGAAAGGACAAAAGGAGTGAAAAAAAAGAAAAAGGGAGACAAAAAGGAAGAAAAGGAAAACAAAGAAAGGAAGAAAAAAAAAGCGGAAAAAAAGGAAAGAGGAACGAAGAAAGAGTAAAAACAAAAAAAGAAAGCAAAAGGAAGAAAAGAAAAGAAAAAAAAGAGAAGAGGGAACAGAAGAAGAAAAGAAAAAAGAAGAACAAATTGGAAGATGGAAGAAAAGAAAGAGAGATAAAAGGAGAGAGAAAAAAATTAACAGACAAAAAAGAGAAGAAAAAGGGAATGAAGACAGAAGGGAGGCAAGCGAAAAGAAGAGAGAGAGAGAGAGAGAGAGAAAGGAAGAAAAAGAAAAGAAAGAAAGAAAAAAAGACAGAAAGAGAAAGAGGGGGGACAGAAGAGACAGAAAAAAAAGGAAAAAAAAACAAAGAGAAGAGACAGAGAGGGGACAAAAGAAAAAAGAAAAAAGGAGAGCGAAAAAACAAAGGGAAAAAGAGGGGGGGAAAAGAAGGAGAAAGAGGGAAAAGAAAGAATAAAGACAGAGAGAAAGAAAAAAGAGAAAGAGGAAGGAAAAACAGAAAGAAAAAAAGAGAGAGACAGACAAAAAAAAAAGCGAAAAAAGAGGAAAAAGAGGACAGAAAGACAGACAGAACAGACAGAGAAAACACGGAAGATGAAGGAAGAAAGAAATAAAAGAAGAAACAAGAAAGAAAGCCCTGAATAAAAGGAAAAAGGAAAAAAAAAATCCGCAGGTGTATATGCAAAAATTCGAAGAAATAAACGAAGAGGAATTAAAACAAGCAATGAAGGAGGGAGAAAACGAGGAAGCGATAATCAGATAGAAGTACAGGACACACAACACGAAGGGAAGTGAGGAACGATGGAGAGAGGAAAGGAAAGAAAACACGAAAAAAAAAAAAGGAATGGAAAGAAAAGAGAAAAAAGAGTATTACACAGAGAGAGAGAGAGAGAGAGAGAGAGAGAGAGAGAGAGAGAGAGAGAGAGACAGACAGACAGACAGACAGACAGACAGACAGACAGACAGACAGACAGACAGAAGGAGAGACAGACAGACAGACAGACAGACAGACAGAGACAGATACAGAGAGAGACAGAGACAGAGAGAGACAGAGAGACAGAGCAGACAGAGAGAGAGAGAGAGAGAGAGAGAGAGAGAGAGACAGACAGACAGACAGACAGACAGACAGACAGACAGACAGGCTGAAACAGAATCGATAGAAACGACAAGAGAAGCTACATATGTGGAAGAACGTGGACCAACGGTGTGTCAGGGAAAGAAAGGCAATTTAAAGAATCATCCAACTTTATATTGAGGTCACCGGGGACGACCTATACACTGGGGAACACAAACACTGGAGAGTTAGCTCCCTCCACCAGGCTACAGGTCGTCCATCTTGACGTCTAGCTCTCTGGATAACGGAACTGTCACAAATCACATCCCCTTTCACGCGGTACTGACTTCAACAGACCACTGAGGCACAGTTCAAGCACAATCGGGCTTAACTCCATTACTGGGAGAGAAATATGCGTGTGTTTAGCTGCAAAGTGAGACGACTGCAGGCGGAAATCTAAACAAATCTTGAATAAATGTTAGCGAACCGTCAAGAGAAACGTGAACAAACGAGTCATAAGACAAAACATGACGCGTTTTCGACCTCTTGGGTCTTCTTCAGGCAAGACACGCAAGGTAGGCAGGCGTTGAATACTTTACGCTGAAGAGATCTAAGCTGAGTGACAAATTCGTTCATTATATTGTCCTATTTGTTTGTGTCTTGCCTGAAGGCAAGATCAGACGGTTCCAGAGCTATAATTCCGTTAAAGCAGACAGCTCTTTACAATCAGACAAATGAAGCTAGAGATACAGTCTGTTAAAGAACATATTCTTTTCACACCAAACAGTGACAGCGTTACAGACCGCCAAAGAAGACACCCTCGACAGACCTACGTCTGTTGGAAGATAGCATCTCCTAACACTATTTAGAGAAGAGGGAAGCTAGAAAACTGTGGGCACACCCTCGGATATCCCTTCAATAGGATGTAAAAAATCGTGCCTCCCCCCCCCCCCCCCCCCCCCCCCCCAATGCCCCCTATACAATTTGGCCTTTTTCTCAGTGCATCACACTGAAGAGTGACTGTGAGGTCCAACAAAGCAGACCCCATCTTACATGTGATTGATCACTCACATCGTGTGACTCATTTTTGTAGAGACGGTACAACATCACCCGATATGACTTCAGACTCATTCCCTTGAGTGACGGTCACATCCATTCAGGCTTCCTAATGCCTGGACCTTCCTCAAGTGCACACGCGTGCAGTTGGTGGCATTTCAATTTTCAGATTTCTTCAAAAGCCTGCCAGTGTTGTACGGTTCTCTTAGAGTTGTTATCACGCTGAAAAGAAAGTTTTAAAAAGAGCGTGTACAAATATGGTAAAATACAGCAATTCACAGCATAATGTCTATATCATTAGCGTCCTTAAGTCGTACGAAAATGAACCGAGCAAAGGGATTCAGCTGTCCCTCTCGACTTTGTTACAGCTAAGGTCACAAAAAAAAGCTTTTTGAAAAGATCGTCAAATACAGAATACGCTCATGTGTTTTGCTCTCTCTCTCTCTCTCTCTCTCTCTCTCTCTCTCTCTCTCTCTCTCTCTCTCTCTCTCTCTCTCTCTCTCTCTCTCTGTTGTTACCTCATCTTATTTTGCATTGTTGACCCCACTCAGGGCGAGGACTGGATGTAAAAAACACATCAGTGCTTATCTATTATCCTCGTAAAAAAAGAATTTGTTGTCTTCTCTCTCTCTCTCTCTCTCTCTCTCTCTCGCTCTCATCTCTCTCTCTCTCCCTCTCTCTCTCTCTCTCTCTTGCATCTCTCTCCTCTACCTCCTCCCGCCTCCCCCCCCTCTGTCCTCTACAGCGTTACAGACATTTAAACGATCGTGTGACTGTTTGTCCATTATGTCAGGAATCTCAAGAAAATGAAGTTCATTTTGTTCTTTCATGCCCAGAACTAAGTGATCTTAGACAACAGTGTATTCCATCCAAATACTATATGCATCCTTCACTATTCAGATTAATTTTGTTAATGTCATCGACAAATGATAAAATAGTGAAGCAGCTTGCTGTGTATTTTTACAGAGGGTTTAAACGAAGAAATTCTGTAATACCTTAGTTTTGTTTGTACCCCTGATTAGAAATGGATTATGCAAAGTTCTTTTATATGTATCCCCTTCTAAGGGGCTATGGCCTTTACGAATAAAACTGCATCTGCATCTGCATCTGCATCTCTCTCTCTCTCTCTCTCCTCTCTCTCTCTCTCTCCTCTCTCTCTCTCTCTCTCTCTCTCTCGACTGATTTTAGAGATTTTAAATCCAGATCAGAACTGCTGGCTATGGAAACCCAAAAACATTCCACGCGCTCAGTTTCCGAAAAGGGAACGTTATTGCCTAAAAGGCAGTTTGAGAGGAACAAGGAATGGCTTCTGGCGTCGAACCACACACACACATCTCCCCCCCAAACTCCCCCTACCCAACCCCCTCTCCCGCCCCCTCCCCCCTCCCCCCCTCCCCCCTACCCCATCTTCCCCCTGCCCCCTCCCCTTTCTCGCTCTGCTTTTCGATTCACAAATCAAAGTGGCAGGCAAGTTGGTATTGCAATGTCTGAGGTTTTGCCACACTCGCCAGAACCTTTCGCGAAGGTTCTGTGGTCTCGGTATGAAGAGAGACACGGAGGGAGGGGAGGGCGAGACAGAAAGAGAAGAGAGAGAGAGAGAGCGAGAAAGTGGAGAGAGTGGTTAAGACAGACAGACAGACAGACAACAGAGAGAGAGAGAGAGAGCCCTGCCTTTCTCGGGGGGCAGACAGAGTTTGACAAGTCGAAGCGAGCGTGTATGCCTCCATCGGCGTGTGGCGACTATAAGCGTGCGTGCGTGCTGTGCGCCTGCACACGTGTGTGTGTGCGTGCGGCGTTGTGGTGGTGTGTGTGGGTTGTGTGTGTGTGTGTGCAAATGTGTGTAAATTGAAGACAGGTGTGTGTGTGGGTGGGTGCCACAAAAATGTGTCAAGACTATCGAGCCATCGAAAGAGGGATATGGGGACACGGAAAAAGATCGAATGCGGGGAGAAACTGGGGACAATAAAGAGAAGAAAAGAGGTGACTAATATTTGAAGGGAGGAAGGAGAAGGCCAGTAGGCTGCTCTCTTCGGCCGGCTCTACCTGGCAGGGGGGGGGGGAGATGGAAGCAACGGAGGAGAAGCTGAAAGAGAGGATAGTGTGTTTTAGATAAAAAGGATGAAAGACGTCTGGGAGAGAAGGAGGAAGAGGAGAAAAATAGAAGGAAAAAATACAAGAAGAGAAAGAAGAGGTAAAGGCGGAAAAAGAAGAAAAAGAAACGAGGAGGCAGAAGAAGAGCAGAAACGGAGGAGAAAAGGAGGGGTGGGAAGAAATGAAGGCAGGGAAAAAAAAAAGGAAAGGAAAGGAAGGGATGAAGATGACAAAAAAGAAGGAAAAAAAAAAAAAGCAAGAAGAACAGAAGAGGTAAGCGAAGAAAAAGAAAACAAAAGAACGAGGAGAAAGTGCAGAAGAGAAAGGAAGGTGGAAAAAGGAAGAAAGTGAGAAAGAAGGAGCGGATGAAGAAAGAGAAATGAAAAAAAAAACAGAAAAAAAAACACGAGGAAAAGAAAAACAAAACAGAAGAAAGGGGAGAAGGGGGAGGGGGGGGAAAATGAAGAAGGAGAGGATATGTGTGAGAAAGGAAGAATAAACAGAGGGAAGCAAAAACAAAGAAGGACAAAGACGACGAGGAAAGGCACTAAAATAAGGGGGAGGGGGGGGGGGGAAGGAAGAGTGGAAGAAAAACGGGGGGGGGAGGGGGAAAGGGTGGGGAAGAGTTGGACAGGTAGGGGGGGGGGGGGGGGGAGAGGGGGAAGCGAGAATAAGGAAAGCAGAAAGACGTTTTGACGGCGACGACAACAAGGAGGAAGATAATGTTGATGACGGAAATGATGGCTATAGAGTCGGAGTCGGCGGCGAATGTAAATCCAACAACGAAAGAAAATTGTTGTATAAGTTTTTTCATAACTGTTTTTTTTTTTTTTTTTAATTAAAGAAAAATGGAAGGAAAGAAAGTGAAGAGAAAACAAACAACAACAAAAAAAAAAGACATCGAAATCAGGGACGAAGTCGTAAAAGGAAAGAAAAGAGGAGAAAGAGAAGGAAGAAGGAAGAACAAGAAGAACGTAATCACTGCAACCTCTCCATTCTAATATCTTCTATAAGTCTTCCCAGGCGCCATGTCAGCTCACCCCCGTCACCACCCCCACCCCTTTCTTTCTTGCCTTTTTAATCAAAAGAGAAAAACAAGAACGACAACTTAACAAACGGTGACCGCAAAGGCCACCAGAGTTATCATACCCTCTCGGAGACGCCGAAGGTTCGAGCAAAGGGCCGTCACTCTATCAAAATACCACGGCACAGGGGAGAGAAGTCTATCGCAATCCCAGAGCATTACACAGGAGAGCAATTCCATGATTTGAGCTGGCGGGACGGGGGACGTCTCCCCGGATTTCTCGCTCCGTGATTATGTTGACGTCAATTTGCTCCGGACCGCAAAGCCGAACAGGACCGGAAACAGGCCGCGCCAGCTCGATGTCCGATGGCAATGCTGGAATAAATGAAACTACAGGTGTGTGACTCTTGGGCCCATGGGGATTTGGAGCATAGTGCAGAGCGCTGTGGAATTGTAGTGCATGACAGTGATAGGTCCCGTCGTTGATCGAGTCTCTCGTCAAACGTTTTTTTGTTGCGAGTGTGCGCGCGCGCGCGCGCGCGCGCGCACACACACACACACACACACACACACACACACACACACACACACACACACAGACACGCAGACACGACGCACACACACACACACACACGCACAAGCGCACAGAGGCACAGACGCAGACACATGCACACACACACACATGCATGCGTGCTTGTCCATATACACAGGCACACACACACACACACACACACACACACACACACACACACACACAGCACACACACACACACACACACACACACACACATATACATATATATATATGCATACATGCATTCACATACAAAGGCATACATATATATATGCACAAACACACACACTGTGTGTGCGTGCATGCCCACAGATTGTGTGCGTACATGCACATGCACGTGTTTGTGTGTGTGTGTGTATGTGTGTGTGTGTGTGTGCGTACATGTGTATGTGCGTGCGTGTGTGCATGCGTGCGTGCGTGCGTGTGTGCGTGCGTGCGTGCATGCGTGCGTGCGTGGGTGTGTGTGAAGAGCTCTATCAGCTATCCCATCTGACGCCAGCTTCCCCTCTGTATGTGCCGGGGTGGGGGGTGGGGGTGGGGTGGAGACAATCCCACTGGCAAACAGGGGAAGATGAGAGATCATCAGCAAACAGCACAGCTGACGTTTCTATGGATAATATCAACATTCTGCTTCCCATCCCCCCCCCCAACCCCCAACCCCACCCCCACCCCACTGCCAACTTTCCGTTAGCTGGGGAGTACATTACAACTTCCGTCAGTAAATTCTTTGATAGAGAGAAACATAAAGGAGGCAGAGAGGGGGCGAGGAGGGGGTGGAGGTGGTGGTGGTGGAGATGAATGGTGACAGAGATAGAGGAGGGAGAGGACAGAGACAGAGAGAGGAGGGAGGAGAGAAAGAGAGAGAGAGAGAGACATACAGAGAGAAAGACAGAGAGAGAGACAGACAAACAGGCACAGACAGACAGACAGACAGACAGACAGAGAGAAGAGAGACAGACAGCGAGGGAGAAAGTATGAGGAATCAAGATAGAGAAAGAAAGAGAGGTAAAGAGAAAGAACCGGCGGGGGGGGGGGGGGGGGGGGGGGTGAACAGTGGCAGATGAAATCACTTACACCGGACAGCACAGCCGACGTCCTGTCAGGATATCAACACTGCCTCCGTAAGCTGGTGGGTATATATCCACTCCAAAATGAACCTCATTCCGCGAGTCAATACCCTGTAAGGGAGAATAAGACAGACAGAGAGGCATGGACGAGGTTGAAGAGACAGGAAAGAGGAGGAATGCCAGAGAAAACTGAGGCGACCCAGGAAAAGGAAAGAGAGGGGAAAAAAAAAAAAAACGGGCGGCAAAAATTCCACTGATCTCACTGACCAGAGGCAGCCGTGAGTCAGTGTGACCCAGGATACAGAAAGGAACTGTCCAACTAAAAGAACAATGTCTCATGAACAGGTAGACAGACTCCTGTTCCCAGCCGCTCTATAGATGTCGAACAAATCGGGATTCCAGCATGCTTGCGAGTCTGGAATGATCAAACGACGATGACGTGCCAGTTCTACGCGACTCTACAGACACAACAATGAGATCGCCATCGAACGAGGAAAGTTTAGGGACTTGATGCGAGCTAAGCCGACAAAGAATGCAGGAGAACTAGTGATAGAAATTCTCTCATCAACATCTGAAGCAGAATCTGGCAGTCTGGACGCGGCAAGCGTCACAAGGCCCGTCGTTCATCTTCACTCTTACCGAGAGGTCATTCACAGCAGTGCCAGAATCACACAACAATCAGCATCATCAGCCGCGCGAGCAACGTGATAGTAAAAATTAACAAAACAGGCTGAAACCATAAGCAGAATAAATCACTACCAAATTCCCCGCTGTGGAAGACGTACAAATGGAACAGGTTTTCAATGTAATCCAATACAGTACTTCAAGATACGATGAAGCCATATATCAGTTACAGTCCGCCAGGGCTGTACCCTAGCACCTTTTTTCAACATCATTTTGAAATGTAGGACGATAGATGCCCTGGAAGACCGCACTTGGCGGTATGCACTGCACTACGAGCTATCACAAACCTCAGCACTGTACAACAAGCTATCAAAAAACCTCAGTACTGTACAACAAGCTATCAAAACCTCATCACTGCACAATAAGCTAGTACAAACCTCAGCACTGCAAGACAAACTATCACAAACCTCAGCACTGCACTACAAACTATCACAAACCTCAGCACTGCACTACAAGCTATCACAAACCTCAGCACTACACTACAAGCTATCACAAACCTCAGCACTGCAGACACGCGCTATCACAAACCTCAGCACTGCAGAACTAGCTGTCACAAACCTCAGCACTGCAGAACGAGCTATCACAAACCTCAGCACTGCAGAACGAGCTATCACAAACCTCAGCACTGCAGAACGAGCTATCACAAACCTCAGCACTGCAGAACGAGCTATCACAAACCTCAGCACTGCAGAACGAGCTATCACAAACCTCAGCACTGCAGATCGAGCAGCTGTCACAAACCTCAGCACAGCAGAACGAGCTGTCACAAACCTCAGGCTCGCCGATGACGTCGGCGGAGCTGGCCGGAGGTGAAGAAGAATTCTCCAACCTGGAGAACCGCTTGGGTGAAACATCCATTCCATTCGGTGAGAAACTCAGCGAAGGGGGGAAAACCCCGATGACCAGCAGCACCAAGCCGGTTGAAACAAAAACACAGTGGGGGGAAAAACCTACAGACGGTGAAAACCAAATTCCTGGGTGCCACAATCAGGCAAGATAGACCAAAGACTGACATTCTGAAACGAGCTGCACTGGAGTAGTATGGACAAGTGACGAGATCACGTTGATTTACATTGGCCATCGTCTAAGGACCAGTGCAGGGGGAAATAGAGAGAGAGAGAGAGAGAGAGAGAGAGAGAGAGAGAGAGAGAGAGAGAGAGAGAGAGAGAGAGATACAAAGCAGTGGACAGACAGCATTGCTGAGTGGACCGGGACGAGCTTAGCCCCAAGTCTGACTCCATAACCACCAGAGGTGGTGGAGATAGTCCACAACCACCAGAGGTGGTGGAGATAGTCCATAACCACCAGAGGTGGTGGAGATAGTCCATAACCACCAGAGGTGGTGGAGATATTCCATAACCACCAGAGGTGGTGGAGATAGTCCATAACCACCAGAGGTGGTGGAGATAGTCCATAGCCACCAGAGGTGGTGGGAGATAGCCCATAGCCACCAGAGGTGGTGGAGATAGCCCATAACCACCAGAGTGGTGGAGACTGTCCATAACCACCAGAGGTGGTGGAGATCGTCCATAGCCACCAGAGGTGGGGGAGATAGTCCATAACCACCACAGGTGGTGGAGATAGTCCATAACCACCAGAGGTGGTGGAGATAGCCCATACCACCAGAGGTGGTGGGGATAGCCCATAACCACCAGAGGTGGTGGAGATAGCCCATAGCCACCAGAGGTGGTGGAGATAGCCCATAACCACCAGAGGTGGTGGAGATCGTCCATAGTCCCAGCCAGCAGAGGTGGGTGGAGATAGTCCATAACCACCACAGGTGGTGGGAGATAGTCCATAACCACCAGAGGTGGTGGAGATAGCCCATAACCACCAGAGGTGGTGGAGATCGCCCATAGCCACCAGAGGTGGTGGAGATAGCCCATAACCACCAGAGGTGGTGGAGATCGCCCATAGCCACCAGAGGTGGTGGAGATAGCCCATAGCCACCAGAGGTGGTGGAGATAGCCCATAACCACCAGAGGTGGGGGAGATCGCCCATAGCCACCAGAGGTGGGGGAGATAGCCCATAACCACCAGAGGTGGGGGAGATCGTCCATAGCCACCAGATGTGGTGGAGAGATAGCCCATAACCACCAGAGGTGGTGGAGATAGCCCATAACCACCAGAGGTGGTGGAGATCGCCCATAGCCACCAGAGGTGGTGGAGATCGCCCATAATCACCAGAGGTGGTGGAGATAGCCCATAACCACCAGAGGTGGTGGAGATCGCCCATAGCCCACCAGAGGTGGTGGAGATAGCCCATAACCACCAGAGGTGGGGGAGATCGTCCATATAACCATCAGATGTGGTGGAGATAGCCCATAACCACCAGAGGTGGTGGAGATGGTCCATAACCACCAGAGGTGGTGGAGATAGCCCATAACCACCAGAGGTGGTGGAGATAGCCCATAACCATCGGAGATGGTGGAGATAGCCCATAACCACCAGAGGTGGTGAGATAGCCCATAACCACCAGAGGTGGTGGAGATGGTCCATAACCACCAGAGGTGGTGGAGATAGCCCATAACCACCAGAGGTGTGGAGATAGCCCATAACCATCGGAGATGGTGGAGACAGCTGATACAGGCAATGACTACAGTTTTCTCATGGCCCGGATGGGGTCCAGGGGCCCAGAACAGAGAACAGTCATTCTCACCGCCCGTCTTGGCTTGTCGTCGTTCTGGAGGTGTCAGCATGGTGTTTGATGGCTTCCCAGACTCCTCACTCTTCAGGGACAAAAGTCTCTATCTGCTTTGCTACCTCAACTGGGTTGGACGTTCAACCTGACCTGACCCCACAGACACTAAGGGTTTGCCGACTGTGCAACAAACACCATTAACCATTTGAACCATTTGCCCCTGGTGAGCCACTGCCACGATATATCTTACTCCATAAGTGAAGGACAGACGGGGCAAGGGAGGAAGGGGGGGGGGGGGGGGGGTATGTGAGTGCGAGAGACAGAAGTGTAGGGGATCAAGACAGAATAAAAGAAAGAAGCGACAGAGACAGCAACGCACACACACACACACACACACACACACACACACACACACACACACACACACACACACACACACACAGGTACAGACAGACAAACAGAGAGACAGGCATACAGAGGCTGGGTAGAGGCAACTAAAAGGAAAGAGAAAAGGGGGGAAAAGGAAGAAGACAGAGATTAAAGAGAGGGGAGAGAGACGACAAAAGAAAACCCGCCATCTTCTCAAACCTGGGTAAGAGATCATCCTAATTCACAAACGCTCTTTTTCCTCACACGCTCTGGAGAGACAAAGCAGCGCCCATGCCATGAAGACTCACACGTACACAAACAGGGCAGATGAGGTCATGACCCCCAGGGGTCAGTCTGGGTACCGTCAACACTCTGGTCACGACCCTCTGGTGGGTACATAATCGCATCATAATAAACCCTCATCCCGTCAGTAAACAAACCGACAAGTACACCAGAGTAGAGAGAGAGAGAGATAGAGAGAGAGAGAGATAGAGAGAAGGAGAGAGAAGAGAGAGAGAGAGAGAGATAGAGAGAGATAGGATAGTAGGGATGAGGGGAAATGAAGAGCTGAGAGATAAATGAAACGACAGACCACCAGAAATGGTGGTGATCAAAAGAAAGACAGATTTTTATGGCGGAGTGTTGGTGGGTTGGGGTGTGGGGGGATGGGGGGGGGAGTAGGGAGAGAAGAGATGAGAAGGTGATAGAAAGTTTTGGGAAGAAAAGGAAGACGTGAGAGAGACAGAGACAGAGATAGAGACAGAGAGAGAGAAATGGAGGGAACAGAAACAAAGGATGAGACATGGTGAGACAGAAAGACAGACAGACAGGACACGCACAGACAGACAGACAGACATAGAGAGAAGGGAAGGAAAGGAGAGAGTGAGTGAGTGAGAGAGAGAGAGGTGAGGGGGAATGGTCAGGCGATCTATCGTGGTCAATCCCAGTCAAGGACAGGGAGGCAAGCGATGATAACCACCACCACACAGCATGACCACTATCTGCATGGATATTACCAATACTCTGGCCCCCCCAGTCACTATACTGGCCGATACAGAAAGACCACACAATGAATCTCATTCTCTGGCTCAATAACCTCGAAAAAGTACAGAAGAAGAAGACCGACAGACAGACGACAGACAGACAGACATACAGAGAGAGAGAGAGAGGATGGCAAGGTGTGGGGGAAGAAAGGAAGATATGAGAGAGAGAGAGAGAGAGAGAGAGAAGAGAGAGAGAGAGAGAGAGAGAGAAGAAGGGAGAGACAGATAGAAAATGATGAGAGAGAGTGTGATGAGAGAGAGAGAAAGAAATAGAGAGAGTGAGAGAGGAGACAGGAAGAGAGAGGAGAGAGAGAGTAGAGATAGAGAAGGAGAGAGAGAGAGATAGAAAAAGAGAGAGAGAAAGAGAAAAAATAAGATGGATGAGATAGAAATGAGGATGACAGACACCAAAGGTCTGGAGCGGAGTGATCCAGAGAAAGATGGACAGACGGAGGGGGTGGGTGGGTGAGGGACGGGAAGAGAGCAAGGAAGGTTGTGGGGGAAGAAATGGGAGAGAGGAGAGCCATTGGGAGATAGACAGAAGAGACAGAGACAGAGAGAGAGAGTAATGCCAAGACACGGGGTGTGAGGGAGAAATGGAAGGAACAGAAACGAAGACTGAATAGAGAGAGGAGAGAGAGAGAGAGGAGAGACAGATAGAAAAGATGAGATAGAGAGAGTGCGAGAGAGAGAGCAAGAAAGAGCAGAGAGAGTGACCGGAGAGAGACAGAGAAGAGAGATGAGTGAGTGTGGCGAGAAAGAGAGAGAGAAAGAGAGAAAAAAAGAACCGAGAGAGAATGAAGATGACAGACAAACCAACAAAGGTCTGGAGTGGAGTGATCCAGAACGATGGACATACGGAGGGGGGTGGGTGTGGGTGTGACGGGAATAGAGCAAGGGAAGGGTGGGGTAAAGCAAGGGGAAAGGG
>JADBJO010000113.1:83779-91279 GCA_016801955.1 Conus betulinus
ATGGGGGTGACAGCAGAGGTCATCATCAGACAGCACTGAGACTGTCCGTCTGGGTGCTTGCTGTCAATGCTCTGTGGGGTACATCTTTCAGCAACCCTGAGTCTGCACGCAGTGGAGTAGGTACAAAGCGAGAAGATATGGAGAGGGAGGGAGAGGGAGGATGGAAGTGAAGAGAGGGAGGGAGGGGGAGGATGGAAGTGAGAGAGGGTGGGAGGGGGAGGATGGAGGTGAGAGAGGGAGGGTAAGGGAGGAGAGAAGTGAGAGGAAGGGAGGGGGAGGAGGGAAGCGAGAGAGAGGGAGGGAGGGGGAGGAGGGAAGTGAGAGAGGGAGGGAGGGGGAGAAAGGAAGTGAGAGAGGGAGGGAGGGAGAGGAGGGAAGTGAGAGGGAGGGAGGTGGGAGGGAGGTGAAAGAGGGAGGGAAGAGCTGGGGTGGAGAAAAGAACTGAATGAGAGAGGGAAAGACAGACACAGACAGACAGACAGACAGACAGAGACACAGACAGACAGAGAAATAGAGACAGACAATAGGAGGAACAGAAAAGAAATGTCAGGGATATAGGGAGTCAACGAAACAAACACCGAGACAGACAGAAACAGATAGACAGACAGACAAACAGAGGCATAGACAGACACAGCCAGATGGACACCTGGAGACCCTGAAGACCCAGAAGAACAGCTGACCTCTGCACCGTCGACACCTTCCTGGCGAGGTCAGCTTCTGCAGACATGACCACGTCACCATCAACTTTGTTTTCCCGTGATATAGGACGCTGACCGGAACGGTCAGTAAACAGGTGAGAGAACGACAGAGAGGAAAGACGAGAGAGAGAGCGGGGGGAGATAAGAGATAGAGAAGAGAGAGAGAGAAGAGAGAGCGAGTGGGGAAGGGTGGGCAAAGGGTGAGGAGGGGTGGTTGACAAGATTGCTGGCACTACCACCGGCAATCAAAGTAGTGACAGAAGACGTCATCATCAGACGGACCACCAGGCAGGATGACTGTCCTCTATAACCACCAACTGCTCAGCTGATGCTTCAAGCTCACTCCTTGATATGTGATAGAGGGCAATACCCTTCTCTCTAAGTCTAAAACTAAACTATTAGCAACCAATTTAGAAATAAGCCAAGCAAATTACGTAGACTGAGAGAGACAGAGACGAGGGCAGAGAGAGATAGAGAGAAAGAGGGGGTGGAGAGAGAGAAGGGGTCTGATTGAGTGTTGCACGTGCCGTGGGCAATCTTGCTTAGCCGCTTTTCTGATAACTATGCTTCAGTAACTCTGAATCCGCAAGTAATGAAGTAGACATCTGACCACATTGAGAGAGAGACACACACAGACAGACAGACAGAGAGACAGACAGACAGAGACGAGGGGACAGAATTTGTGATGGAGACAGAGAGACAGACAGGCAGACAGATAGAGGCAGAGGACAGGGACAGAGATGGCAGAGACAGAAAGACAGATAGATAGAGGCAGACACGGAGACAGCCATACAGAAAGACAGACAGACAGAGATAGATATGGAGAGGGATGAAGAAACACACGGAAGGAAACAGAGAGAGAAGAAAGATGGAGCAACAGAAAGAGAAAAGGATACAGACAGGACAGACAGATAGAGAGTGCCCTTGACAAACTCAGGAACCTAGAGGAAGACATTGTGAAACAAGATCATCATGGGGAAAAAAAAGAACTGACAGCTGTACCATCAACACGCTACTTGGTACATCAACCGGTATATAGCCAACAACGTCTCAATAATCTTTATTTCGTGAACAAAATCAGCTTACGGGCAAAGAAAGAGACAGACGAAGAGGAGGAGGAGAAGTTATGGAGCAGGGGGTGGGAAGACTGAAAGAGGAAGGGGCTGATGGGAGTGTTGTACGTGCCGTGGGCAATCTGATGGGGTGACAGCAGAGGTCATCATCAGACAGCACTGAGACTGTCCGTCTGGGTGCTTGCTGTCAATGCTCCGTGGGGTACATCTTTCAGTAACCCTGAGTCTGCACGCAGTGAGGTAGGTACAAAGAGAGAAGATAGGGAGAGGGAGGGAGAGGGAGGATGGAAGTAAGAGAGGGAGGGAGGGGGAGGATGGAAGTGAGAGAGGGTGGGAGGGGGAGGATGGAGGTGAGAGAGGGGAGGGTAAGAGAGGAGAGAAGTGAGAGGAAGGGAGGGGGAGGAGGGAAGCGAGAGAGAGGGAGGGAGGGGGGGGAGGGAGTGAGAGAGAGAGAGGGAGGGGGGGGGAGAAAGGAAGTGAGAGAGGGAGGGAGGGAGAGGAGGGAAGTGAGAGGGAGGGAGGTGGGAGGGAGGTGAAAGAGGGAGGGAAGAGCTGGGGTGGGGAGAAAAGAACTGAATGAGAGAGGGAAAACAGACACACACAGACAGACAGAGAAATAGAGACAGAGAATGGGAGGAACAGAAAAAGAAATGTCAGGGATAGGGAGTCAACGAAACAAACACCGAGACAGACAGAAACAGATAGACAGACAGACAAACAGAGGCATAGACAGACACAGCCAGATGGACACCTGGAGACCCTGAAGACCCAGAAGAACAGCTGACCTCTGCACCGTCGACACCTTCCTGGCGAGGTCAGCTGCTGCAGACATGACCACGTCACCATCAACTTTTTCCCGTGAATAGGACGGCTGACGGGCAGACAAGGAACGACAGAGAGAGGAAAGGCGAGGGGGGAGAGAGAGAGAGAGAGAGAGAGAGAGAGAGAGAGAGCAGTGGGGAAGGGGGGCAGAAGGGCAGAAGGAGAGAGGGTTTGACAAGAGTGCTGCACGTACCACAGGCAATCAAAAGGAGTGACAGAAGACGTCATCATCAGACGGCACCAGGGAGGATGACTGTCTCTATACTACCCAATGCTTAGCTGATGCTTCAGCCACTCCTTGAATAGTTGATAAGCATCCCTTCTCTCTAAGTCTAAACTGGTTTTAGAAAATAAGTCTGTGAATAAAGAGACTGAGAGAGACAGAGACGGAGGCAGCAGAGAGAGAGAGAGAGAGAAAGAGAGAGACAGACAGACAGAGACACAAAAGCAAAAACAGCGATTGATTGATTGGTTGATTGATGGATGGTGATTAATTGATTATTGATTGATTGACTGACTGACTGACTGACTAATCTGTAACACTCAAGGACGAAGACTTTAGGCCAAGGCCTAGTCGTACAGCCTGTCATTCATAGTCATCCACTGACCATGTCAATACGTAACATGCAAACTGATGATATGACAACACTGTCGGTGTCGATCTCAAATCAACAAGTACATTCTGCGTTAATGTAACAATGAAGTGCTGAATAGGCAAGGGACAAACGTAAAAGAAAGAGTTGAGAGAGAAAGAGAAAAGAAAGAAAAAGAGAGAGAGGGGGGGTAGAGAGACAGAGAGCAAGAGAGAGAGAGTGTGTGACGTGACGCTTGACAAACGCCATCCCATCAGTCCCATTAAAACACCAAACCAAAAAAAATAGATTTCAAATCTATGCCCACTATTCTCCCTCTCAACCACCCCCCCCCCCCCCCCCCCCCGCGTGCCGCCTTTCGTTCTTATCAGCCTACCTCCCTTCCCCCCTCTCAACCCTCCCTCCCCATGCTGTACGTTACAACGCAGCGTGGGAGGCGTTCTAACAACAGCCCGTCTCACCCCCCCCCCCCCCTCTCTCTACCCCCCCGCGACACAAAGGCATGTGCCGCGCTCTCCACCACCACCACCACCCCCCCCCCTCCCTTTCATCCCTACCGCCCCCGTCCTCGCAGGCACCTGCACGTGCTCGCAAACACCTACAAGAGCAGAGGAAGACAAAGGGACAGAGGCCTAGGAAACTCTTGGTAACTCCTTGATCTCAAGTCATTCCCTGTTCATTCCCAGGAAAAGTGAGTTGGAACTCTGTTTTACATTTTTGAATCTATGTATTGATTTTATGTATGCTGTGTGTGTTAGCATTGTAACTTTGTACAAATGCTTAGCAACATTTATCAAACTGATGAATGATTATTTTTCTGTGTAGTAGTTTGCTTGCCATCATATGGCAAAAGCTCTCTCCCAGTAGCTGCGCACGCGCCGTGGTGTGGTGGGTGAATCCCAGGGAGTGAGGGAGGGAAGAAGTCCTCGTCAGAATGGTGCCTGACGTCTGTGAAGATACCACTGACCACTGGTACTCTCAGCTGAGACTGAGCCGCTCGCTTTGATTAGCACCCCTTAGTAAGTCTGCATCTGATGAGAGAGAGAGAGAGAGAGAGAGAGACCTGAGAGAGACACAGACAGACAGAGACAGAGACAGACAGAGACAGAAAAACCAAAGACACATAGCCACAGAGAGAGAGAGAGAGAGAGAGAGAGAGAGACAGAGACAGACAGACAGACAGGAGAGGGACAGACAGACAGACACAGACAGAAAGACAGAGAGAGAGAGAGACAGGAGACAGACTGAGAGAAAAACCAAAGGGTGGGCAGGGAGGGAGGGAGAGACAGAGAGAAAGAGAGAGAAAACAGAGATACAGAGACAGAGACAGGCAGAGACAGAGAGACAGACATATAGAGCCAGAGAGAGAGACAGACAGACAGACAGACGGACAGACAGAACAAAGTCAAGACAAACTCTTTATAAACGAGAGTAATAGATAAACCAGTTCATGTTTTTTTTCCTTACATTCAGCAATCGGCTGCCTGAGGAGAAATATGAAAATAAACAAAAATAAAAGTGAACAAGAATAAATGCACAGGAAAGAAATATCAGAACCCACGCTAAAGAAAACCGAGAGAGACTGAGAGAGACAGACAGACAGACAGAGAGAGGGGGGGGGAGGGAGAGGGAGAGACAGACAGACAGAGGGTCGCTGAATGATGTCTCGACCCTGAAGGTATTCTACAGGTTAAAGACAGACAAAACTGACTTAAAGAAACAAACATGAAGAAAGAAAAAGAAGATGGGGGGGGGGGGGGGGGGGGGGGGGGGAGGGGCGAATGACTTGCTGATGGAGAACGTGTTTTCAGGTGGTAAGAAGGGCACTGACAACTGCCTCACTCCTACTCATCATCCGAAAATTGACGATCTCTATCATCCAAGCCATCCAAGCCTGTCTTGTCTTTCTTTCTTTCTTTCTTTCTTTCTTTTTCTTTTTCTTTCTTTCTTTCCCTCCTTTCTTCCTTTCGTTACTTTCGTTTGTGGCGTTCTTTGCCTTCCCCCATGGACACTCCCAGGTTCGATTCGCATCGATTTTCTATTGTTCTTTGTTCGTTCCACTCGTTTGGCGCTCTGGTCACACAACTGTTATTTAGGAACCCTTGACCAAAGCAGCCTCTCTGGACCTCGTCTGTCGGACAGTCAAACTGGAAAATGGCGGTGGTCTACTGGGTAACACACTGGCTGCACACCCAAAATTAATGCACCAAGGCCTTGCTTAAGGAGTCGTGTATTTATAGACGGGCGCAATGAGATCGTTTTGAGAATGTTTATTGTGTCTGAAAGTTGGTTCTGCTCATTTTCTTCCATACGGCCATCAAGATACAAGCCAGACGGTTCCAAGCAGACAGATTAAAATCAGAGGAATGGGACTATTTGGGCACTTCGAGCTGGCGCAGAGATAGGGTCACAGGTGTGTGCAAAGGCTTGATATGTACCCTCAAATTAAGGGAAGGTCATGTATTCGAAGATTGTGGTTTCATCCGTGAACCCCCCCACCCCACCCCCACCCCCACCCAATAAGGGAAATAATTGGTGGGCAGTTGTTCTTTTGATCAAATATCAGTTTAACGTTAAATGCTGGCTCACATTCATTTAGACCTCAAAACGCTCACATGGATGATAGAGTGTTTTCGTGCAAAATCCTAACTGTGGCGTGTGGCCACTTTGCACAGGAATGGGAAGAGAAAAGTCCTGGCCAGATCTGCTGTTTCAGTGTCGCTTGGGGCGGCTGTTTCTCTCTCTCTCTCTCTCTCTCTCTCTCTCTCTCTCTCTCTACTCCATTTTCCACTGAATCTTTAGGTGAGTGCGGTCTTGTGGCTGGCTGGTCGTTTTGGATTAGGCGAGAAATAAACCGAGGTCTCCTTGGGAAAGAGAACATCAGAGTCAACCACTGGAAGCTGACGTCAGGAACATGTCTATATTTAGATCGCAGAGCGTCATCACCAGGCACTCGGTTTCCATGGCACTCAGTTAGTTTGGCAACGTAAAAAAAACAAACAAAAACAAAACAAAACAAAACAAAAAAAACAAACAAAAACTGAAGCGGCGTGTGCTCATAATTATCGTTATTATCATAATTTAATTATCTTTGGTAGAAGTAGTACCATTAGCAGTAGTACTTGTAGTCGAAGCAGCAGCAGCGGCAGCAGCAACACAGTAGTAGTAGTAATGGTGGAGGTGGTGATGATAGTAATGTATCATAAACTCTTATCATCGTGGTTGGTATCCTTTATTGTTGCAATTATTATTCATTATCATTATAATCATTATTATTGCTTTTACGATATTATCATTCTTTTTCTTGTTGTCGTTATGGTTATTTTTTAGCATTATACGTTATGGTTATTTTTTTTAGCATTATTGTTGTTGTTTGTTGTTCTTGTTGCTGCTTTCGATAGTCAATGCTTGAAAGCAAAGCGTACCTCAAATGACCATGTAATGGGCTGTCACCAGGTCAGAAACAAGTCAAGTCGCTTAGATCACCCATCACACCCCCACACAAGCAAAAATGCGTGCAAGGGCGCGTGCATGCACGCACACACACACACACACACACACACACACACACACACACACACACACACACACACACACACACCTGCGGACAGGGACTGACAGGTACATCAGGGAAAGCCGGTCTGCACACGTGTGGGCGACGATCACTTGCCATCTCTGAGGGACCGGCATCAGGCCAGATCTTTAAGGATGCGCCTGGCCGAGAGAGAGAGAGAGAGAGAGAGAGAAGAGAGAGAGAGACAGAGAGAGATAGGCAGAAAGACGGACGGACACACAGACGGACGGACGGACGGACAGGCAGGCAGACAGACAGACAGATGGACGGACGGGCGAACAGACGGACAGGCGGACAGACAGACAGACAGACAGACACATACACAGAGAAAAGAAGGAGAGAAAGAGTCTCAGAGAGAAAGAGACAGACAGACAGATAGACAGGCAGACAGACAAAGACAGACTGACAGAAAGAGAGAGAGAGAGAGAGGAGAGAGAGAGGAGAGAGACGAGAGAGAAGAGAGAGAGAGAGAGAGAAAAGAAAAAAGATGAGAGAGACAGGAAGACAGACAGGAGGAATGGAGGGAGAAGAAGGGAGGGAGACAGACGGGACAGTAGAAGAAAGAGTGAGGGAGACGGAGGTAGACCTAGAGAGAGAGAATGAGAGAGAGGGGGAGGGGGGGCTGGCTATTCAGACAGAGAGGAGGGTGTCAGAGAGGGGATGGGAGGAGGGGGGGGGGGGTAAGATTCAGGAGTGCACATATTAGATGCGAAAAGGAGAGCGAGGGGATCTGGCGAGAA
>JADBJO010000113.1:93779-96279 GCA_016801955.1 Conus betulinus
CACACACACACACACACACACACACACACACACGTGCGTGCTTGCTTGCTTGCTTGCTTGCTGGATAAATTCAATTCCCGCCTCGACTTCTGCTCCATGCATCCGTCCCACCTCCGTCTATCACACCCCCACCCGTCCATCCACCTCTAAACGCACACGCATAGATTTCAACAAACGTGCACGCGCTCTCGGGCGCCAACAGACAGACGCACCCTCGTCCGTTAAAGGATGGGGCGCACAAGGATGCAAGCATATATGTGTAGCATATAAAATAAATATATATATATATACACGTGTGTGTGTGTGTGTGTGTGTGTGTGTGTGTGTGCATCTTGGTCAGTACAACACTATGTTAATCTGACAGTAAATGGTTTCAGTCAGTCAGTCAGTGTGCATCTTCATCTCCCAAGGATTCGTTGAAGATGCTTTCTGAAGAAAACAGGGCTATAGGGACTTCTTGAAGTGACTGGAAGTGAATGCAGAGCGACAAGTGTGGGTGACAGGGGGGAGTGCTCACAGTGGCGGGCCCAGTGGTGGGAATAGGTGTCCAAAGTGTTTCGTGCTGTATTTGGGCATAGATAGAATGATACGTTATGCGCAGTGTGTGTGTGTGTGTGTGTGTGTGTGTGTGTGTGTGTGTGTGAGTTTATATGTGCATGTCCGTGTGTGTATTCAACGTACACGCAAGCGAATTAAGGCTGTGCTGCCGTGCGCGTAGGCGCACGCACGAACCACTTAGCAATTCGTGATTCCTACAGAGCGGAAAGATTAAAGAGAAAGATCGCTTTTTATGTCAAAGATCTCTGCTGATGATATAGTCATTTTTATTTCTTTAGGAAGGGCCCGGAGGGGGTGGAGGAAACGGTGGGGGAGGTGGCATCAGTATGCCACTATCTCTGGAAGGAAGACTGGCGGCCACTGGTTCTGAGTCAAGTTAAAGAAGACCCAGAAGATTTTTTCCCCCGTCCCGTCTTCCCCGAACTCTCAGTGCCATTAACAATCTCCACTTGGCTCATTCTGCCCCCCCCTCCCACCCCACCCATGTACAGCCCCACCACAAGTCGTCCCTGCCGCAGCCTCAGCTCTTGCAGTCGACAAATGAGGCGATCAATATCATCAGATTGTCACGAGGCAACCCACCGTGGGGAGACACTGCACCGCTGCCCAGTCACTGTGGATGTTCAGAGGCTGGATGCCTGCTCTGATCCAAGCCCATGGGAAGCAATGAGAACTGGAAAAAGCCGGCTGGAGTCAGAAACATTGTCTTAGTACCTCAGGCAGCTGGCCGAATAACGCAACCCAAAAAAGATCGGAACACGCTCTTTTCACTGATCTGAATGGTCGCAATAGTATTTGGTTCCAGTCCACAGATACAAATTGGTAACAAACGGCTATACACTTTATACTACGCTGTGTTTGCAGCATCGGCTACAGGGTTAGATCACTCTGATAGAAAAGAAAACCAATGTCTGGGACTGAAGGCACACGGTGCCAGACTTTGAAGCTGTTTGACTCGGCAGCACAAGGGAACATTGCTCATGGATCAAGAGATTTTAGTTTTGGCTTGGACCAGATCAAAGGCAGATCAAAGATCTCTTCATCAAGATTATTATAACATTTCCACTGAAATGAACTCTGTGAAGTTGCTGTTGGATTATCTACCTTTAGAACAATACGCGCATGGAATACTAACACTTTCTGACGATATTTCGAATTTTCTGTATTTGCTATCTATTTATGTGCATAGTAAAACCATGATTTAATCCGTACAAACGATCAGCCCACTAATATTTTAGTGTTTAGTGTTTCCCTAATGTTTTAGTGTCAGTCTGGATCAAAAGGCAAATGCAGGTACAGATCTGTGCTCTCCCTGGGGCCTATCTTTTGACCAGTGCGTGCGTGCGTGCGTGTGTGTGTGTGTGTGTGTGTGTGGTGTGTGTGTGTGTGTGTGTGTGTGTGTGTGTGTAGTTTTGAGATGCTAAACACATCTACAACATCTCTCCCATTCTTCAGTTCTTTGCTCACCTTTTCCTTTAAACATCTTTTTAGCGGAGGAGAACCATGGTGCTTTGATCCAATTTTTCAACCCGAACAATTATAAAGAAAATCTACTTCTTTTCACAATGAAAAAAAACGTTTTCATGGAAATCGAAGAGATGTTTCTCTCTTCAAACGGTACGGTTACTACTTTACTCTGACGGCAACACAGAATTCCGCTGTAGTGACCAGTCAGTGCCCCCCACAGTCGGCGTGAAACCACTGCCCACAGTTACCACGGTGACGCCTCTGTCTGTCCCCACCAGACAGAAAGGTCACTCCCCACCTCCCCACCACCAGACAGAAAGGTCACTCCCCACCAGACAGAAAGGTCACTCCCCACCAGCAGCAGAAAAAGGTCACTCCCCACCAGATCACTCACCCCCACAGACAGAAGGTCACTCCCCACCAGACAGAAAGGTCACTCCCCACCAGATAGAAAGATCACGCGTGTGCTAGTGAC
>JADBJO010000113.1:98779-103779 GCA_016801955.1 Conus betulinus
AACAAAGCAACCTAATGGATGTGTTCTGCCTGAATGGTTAAAAATAAGCAACCTAATGAATGTGTTCTGCCTGAATGGTTAAAAACAAGCAACCTAATGAATGTGTTCTGCCTGAATGGTTTAAAAACAAGCAACCTAATGAATGTCTCCCACCTGAATGGTTAAAAAAAACAAGCAACCTAATGGATGTGTTCTGCCTGATGGTTAAAAACAAGCAACCTAATGAATGTGTGTTCTGCCTGAATGGTTAAAAACAAGCAACCTAATGGATGTGTTCTGCCTGGATGGTTAAAAACAAGCAACCTTATGAATGTGTTCTGCCTGAATGGTTAAAAACAAGCAACCTAATGGATGTGTTCTGCCTGGATGGGTAAAAACAAGCAACCTCATGAATGTGTTCTTCCTGAAAGGTTAAAAACAAGCAACCCAGTAATTGTGTTCTGCCTGAATGGTAAATACAAGCGACTTTATGAATGAGTTCTGCCTTAACTGTTAAAAACAAGCAACCCAATAAATGTGTTCCACCTAAATTGTTGGAAGCAAGCGACCCAGTGAATATCTCCTGCCTGAATTGTCAAAAACAAGCAACCAAGTAATTGTCTCCTACCTGAAAACAAACAAACCCATAATGTCTCTTGCCTGATTTGTCAAAAACAAGCAACCAAATAAATGTCTCCTGCCTGAACAGTAAGACACAGTCAGCCCAGTAGACGTCTCCTGCCTGAACAGTAAGACACAGTCAGCCCAGTAGACGTCTCCTGCCTGAACAGTAAGACACAGTCAGCCCAGTAGACGTCTTCTGCATGAACAGTAAGACACAGTCAGCCCAATAGACGTCTCCTGCCTGAACTGCCTGAACAGTAGACACAGTCAGCCCAGTAGTCAAGTCAAGTCAAGTCAAGTCAAGTAAACTTTATTATCTCAATTTGAGAAATTAATTTGTGGTCACACACATTCACAGCAAATAAAAAATAAACAATAATTTAGCCACATTACCCATTTTCTCACATACGACATACATTCATATAGAGGAATTTGGATTTCAATTAAACATCTTCTCGGTTCATGAAATCAATGGACAGGGGAATAAAACTTTGTTTAAATCTGACACTTCTGCATTTAACCGATCGATATCTTCGTCCTGACTGAAGAAGGTCATACTGATTTGCAAGAACGTGGGTCTGGTCACACGTAATCTTCTTCGCTTTACAAACAACACGGCACCTGTATAGCTCACTCAGACTTTTTTGTCTCTCACCAACGATTTTTCCTCCCACGTTCACCACTTTCTCAAGCACATTTCTGCTCTTCACAGTCAACCCACCATACCCAACACATAAATGAGAAAGTTAGAACAGATTCCAAGAAGCATGAATAAATGTCCGAAGAATGTCAGTATTCACATGAAATGATCGCAGCTTGCGAAGACAATATAATCTGGTTTGACATTTTTTGTGGACATACTCAACATGGGATTTAAAATTCAGCTCATTATCTATAAAAGTTCCTAAATATTTGTATGATTCAACACGTTCTACTTCAGCACCTTTGATAAAAAGTGGTGGTACAGCTTTTGGATTCTTTCTAAAATCAATCAACATTTCTTTCGTTTTTGTTACATTCAGATCAAGATAGTTATGATCGCACAGTCAACAAATCTTTGAACCTCCTTGATGTAAACAGAATCAGAGTTGGAAAGATCCACAAGTGCTGAGTCATCTGAGTATTTAATGTACAAAGTTGAATCACTTCCTGAACAATCATTTGTGTACAGAGTAAAAAGCACTGGTGATAAAACAGTACCCTGGGGTGCGCCAGTTGAAATGACTCTGGAAGACGAAACAACACTTTGATATCGAACAGACTGTGTCCTCTGTGTAAGAAAATCAATTATCCAAAGAATGAGCTTGTTTACCCACATTTATGTAATGAGTTTCTTTGCCATCAGATGTGGTTGTATGGTGTTGAATGCTGATGAGAAATCAATAAAGAGAATGCGTACAAAGGAGGCAGGTTTTTCGAGGTGTGAAAAGCATGATGGAGAAGTGTGAGTGTGGCATCATCTGTTGATCTGTTCTGTTTGGTATGCGAACTGAAACGGGTCTTGGTACTGTGTAGTATCTTTTAAAACATAACCGAGGACATTCTTTCAAGACATTTCATTCAACAGATGTGAGGGCAACTGGTCGGTAATCATTTAAACAGCTTGGGTTGCGTTTTTTGGGAACAGGACATACAGTGGCATTTTTCCATAAAACAGGAATTATACATCTCTAAGTGACCAGGTAAACAAACGACTGTAAACATAGGAGAGCTGAGAAGCACACACCTTCAACAATTTTCCACAGATATTATCAGGGCCCATTGCCTTTCTCACATTTAAACGTTTGAAAAACAACTGAACATCATTTTCCTCAATCACAACAGAATCACTTCCATCAACATCGTTTTTAACATTGCTTTGGAGTTCTTCCTTCACTTCCTTTAATTCTTTACTAAAATCTTTATCATCAAATCTACAGTAAAAATCGACGTCTCCTGCCAGTAAACAGTAAGACACAGTCAGCCCAGTAGACGTCTCCTGCCTGAACAGTAAGACACAGTCAGCCCAGTAGACGTCTCCTGCCTGAACAGTCAGACACAGTCAGCCCAGTAGACGTCTCCTGCCTGAACAGTAAGACACAGTCAGCCCAGTAGACGTCTCCTGCCTGAACAGTAAGACACAGTCAGCCCAGTAGACATCCCTGCATGGGTGATGTCACCCGTCAGCCCTTGTAAGCCGAGAATCAGCCTTGTAAGCTGAAAGTGGTGGGGAGGGAGGTGGGGGCGCCTTTATCTTCTGCGCATGTCCGCTGTGTGTGTGTGTGTGTGTGTGTGTGTGAGTGTGAGTGTGTGTGTGTGCGTGTGTGTGCTTGAGTACGCGTATGCATGCAAGAATGATGAGTACGTGCGTAAATATGTGTGTGTGTGTGTGTGTGTATGTGTGTGTGTGTGTGTGTGTGTGTGTGTGTGCGTGTGTGTGTGTGTGTGTGTGTGTGTGAGAGAGAGAGAGAGAGAGAAGAGGGTGTTTGAGAGAGAGAGAGAAAGAGAGGCAGACTCACAGACAGAGCAACAGACAGACAGAAAGGCAGATAGAAGATAGGCAAACAGGCAAGCGCACAGACAGACAGACAGGCAAAGACAGCTCTATCAACGTTTGCTTTCACGTTTTATTTTTCCCATTTCATTATTTTACATCGAATTACACACCCTGTGTCACCTCTTTGATATTTTGGGGCTGTCGCTTTGAGTTTTTTTTTTGTTTTTTTTTTAGATTACTATGTTTCCTTTGTGATTTTCCATTTTCACTGAGGATTTCAATACGTCTCTCTCTCTCTCTCTCTCTCTCTCTCTCTCTCTCTCTCTCTCTCTCTCTCTCTCTCTCTCTCCTCTCTCTCTCTCTCTCTCTGCTCTCTCCCTCCCTCTCACTCATTCTCTGTCTGTCTGTCTGTCTGTCTGTCTGTCTGTCTGTCTGTCTATCTGTCTGTCTGTCTGTCTCTCTCTCTCCCTCTCTCTCAATTAAATTACAGTGGTGAAAATAAATGGTACTATAAGGAATGTAAACAAGCAAAGAAGAAAGCATGCCCTTCGCAGGTACAGTAGAAAAAAAAACATCAATAAGGAAAAAACAAAACTGCGTGCAACACGGAAAGAAAATCATATAAAGATCTGCTGAAAAACAAAAAATAAAGAGACTGCAAGAGGGACAAAGTACAGAAAATTCTTGAAAATATCCACAGTTCAAAAGATTTCTGGAAAGAGATGAAACGTTGCAAACCCATAAAAGATGTTGAAAATAGCATTCCCGAAGAAACATGGCTTGATCACTTCAACGCCCTGCTAAATGATATTAACTCTAACGATTCAAACGAGCATGGCATAAACTTCGTAAACCACGAAAAAAATCTAGACCTAGTTGAACTTAACTGCGACATCAGCAAAATAGAAATCAGAGAAGCCATTAAACATACTAAGTCAGAAAAGACTCCCAGGCCCAGACCAAGTTTTAATGAATTCCTTAAACTGTCTGAACACATTATTCTTTTTTTTTATTAAAATATTTTAACACATACTATTTGCTGAGGTTAAATATCCAAAAGAATGGTGCAAGGGAATCATAATACCTTTATTTCTAAAAGTCGATCCTGAAAACCCAGGTAACTATTGTGGAATAACTCTTTAAGGTTTGCATCAGTAAGTTGCTTACGCATATTCTAAACTCGCTTTTAATTAATTGGGCTGAAAACAATCATACGATACGATACTTGAGTGTCAAGCAGGTTTCCGTAAAGACTATAGAACTACTGATCACATATTTACATTGTTTTCTATTGTCCAACGATAGCTTTTACAAAAAGAAAAAACTGTTTGTATCCTTCGTCGATTTTTAAAAGGCCTTTGACACGGTCAAAAGAGGTGTATTATTGAATGTTTTGAATGGTAAAGACAGGCGTCAAAGGAAAAATGTTACAGGCCTTAAAAGCGATGTATCTATCTATACAATGTTGTATACGCTCCTTAGCAGGTTTTACTGAGTATTTTGAGTGTTTTCAAGGTTTGAAGCAAGGTGTTTTAGATTCACCTACATTTTGTTCCTTTCTAATAAACGAGTTAGCTGTCTGTCATTGACAAAGGAACTCATGGAACTCAGCTTAATCCTGGCGCTATTGAATTATTTCTGTTAATGTTCGCAGATTATATCGCTCTTCTATCAATTTCGCCAACAGGCTTACAGCACCAACTTCATAACTTGCATGACATTGCCAGTAGGTTTGGGTGACAGTAAACTTAGATAAGTCGAAAAAAATCATTGTTTCCCGAAACGGTGGCCACCTTTCAAAAAATGAGCAGTGGTATCATGGTGACGAAAAAATGGAAGTTGTTAACCCCTACAAAAATCTTGGTCTGGAATTTACTACTCGCTTGAGTTTAAGTATTGACACTGAAAACTTAATTACAAA
>JADBJO010000113.1:111279-116279 GCA_016801955.1 Conus betulinus
GGGATGGCTCTCAGGGTGGACAACCTCGTCTCGTGCCGCACCCCGCCCACGTTCAGCACCACCCGGTGCCCGCCGTCGCTCTCCTGGTCGTTGTCCAGCCCCTGGTCCTCCACGTCCTCCTCATCGTCCTCATCCTTCGGAACGTCGCCGGGTCCCGCCACGATCTTCCCGGCCCCCGCCGTCGGCCAGCCCATAGGGCGGAGGAAGGAGGATTTCTCGGGTCTGGGGCCCGCCTCCTCGCCCCCCCCCGCTGCCCCCGCCGCCGCCGCCGCGGGAGAATCGTGCAACGTCATATCCGCTTTTTTGTCTTCCTTCGGCGGGTCGTTGCTGGTGTCTGCGGGAGGTGGCTGGGTTGTCGTTCCTGTGCTCATCATGACTGTCTGTTCGGACGGGCTGTGGAAGAGGATGTCTCGAGAGCTGGGCGACGGGGAAGAATGGTTTTGGACTGCAGCGCCTGTCATCCTGTGTGCTGTGTGGTTCTACTTTATTTCTGGCACCAGCTCCATTCACTGCGCCTGCTGTATTTACGGCTATGCTTGTCTTGCCGTTTCTTTCCTGATTGTGAATTCTGTTACCTCCCTTTGTGAATCGTATTTCTTGCTATGCTTTCTTGCCATATTTTTTTTTCACTTTTTTGATATCACAAATGTCTTTGTTTCTCCAATCACACTTACTGCCAGGCTTAATCGGCACTACAAGTACCGGTATTTTTCACTTCGTAAATAGTCGAACAGAATAGACATTTTGCTGTTGATGTGTATTGTGGTAAGCCCAAACTGTGGTAGGCCCAAACTGTCAACTTGGTCATAGTTTCACTAGAGATAAACCCCCATTTTAATGTCTACCACTATCATCTTTGTAGTGCTTGTAGTAGAAATGCCCAGTGTGTTTGCGATGGTGAGGAAAAACTTGAAAGGAAACACATGTTCACCTGAGTCACGTATAAAGCTGTCATGGTAATGTCCGGTACCACCGGTACATGTGAACGCCAAGCTTCTTTAACTGCAGTTTCTAGCTTGATGATCTTGAGGCTTTATTTTTCCAGTAAACTCTTTTTGTGTCTTTGTCATTCAAATTCTGAAAGTAGGACTCCACTTGGCTTCCACGATTCCCCGTTTCCCGTTGTGATGACTTCTTTTGTGTCGCTGCGTGTTCCACCACTTCATCTGCTCCAAACACTGCGTCGTTCTTCTCCTAAATGTTTGGGAAAATCTGTAAAGAAAAAAAAAGTCATTAATGAAACAATGCTTTAACTGAGATTTACCAGAGATGAATCGTCAGTTAATTACCATTAATGGCGTATGCAATATTACCCACACAAAGGTATAGGTCAAGCACAAAATGATCTGTTTGTTCTACACAAACGTTTTCATTTCTTGTGGCGGTTTCAGTACTTTTGCTGTTCCTTCCGTGGCCCCCCCCCCTACCCCCTGTTATCATGAATAACTTTAAGATCTATTGTTTTCCATATGTCATGGATGAGAATTCATCCACACGATTTTCTCTTTTTTTGTCATAACCCATTCAGTTTTCATACAAATTCTGGAAATGTTTAATGGGGCTAAGTATGGCACGACGTGTCCACGAAGAATTACGTGCCTCCTGAGCACCAGTGACGTGTGATCAGGCTTCCTTCCTCATCAATACTACGGGTCCCCCTAAACAAACGCAATGTATGGGACGCATTGTTCCTTCACACAAGGTGTGACATCTATGACGTGACGAGCGGAGGGTCCTTTCTTAAAAGAAATGGGGACAAAGACTATCCATGATGTAATGAACGAAGTGGTCCCTTTATGAAAAAAAAAAAAAAATACTATTGGACGAAGACTATTACGCAAAGATGGATTATTCCTTACTTAAAAAGAAAAAAGTATTTGATTGATGACTACCCATGACATAAAGAGCGGATTTGTCCCTTCTTAAAAAGAATTGCAACACTGATTACTCTAGTTGTAATGAGCGGGTGACTGCTTTATGAAAAAATACTGTACCAATGACTACAATGACTACCCCCTGACGTAAGGAATAGTGCCTTCAATTTTATAAAACCGTATGTGTCCTGGACAACCAGGATGTAGTGAACACACACACACACACACACACACACAGCACACAACACACACACACACACACAAACACTTAAAACACACACACACCACATCACACACACACACACACACACACACACACACACACACACTTAACCACACACCAACCACCCACCACACAATCAACACTTAAACACACACACACACACACACACACACACCCATACACACACACACCACACACGTAACAACACACGCACACACACACTTAAAACAACAAAAACAAAAACAAACACACACACACTACAGCCCACACTTAAAACAACACACACACACACACAGAAAAAAGAGTGAGGAAGGGCAGGTCACTTGTGACACAGAGACCACGCGCAGGCATGACAGAGGGCAACATCACTCCCACACAGGAAGGGGGATGAGGGGAAGGGAAGGGGAAAGAGTGGAAGGTCAAGCCAAAATGGGACACAGTCTACTAACCGGAACGCAACAGAAGAAAGAAAGTGTAGGGAAGGTAAATGATGAAAGAGGGGGAACGAGCACACGGTCCTGTGCACGAGAATACGCAGATTAGAAGTCGCCACCCACATGCACACAACAGCACACGTGAAGGCACACAGCAGCGCAAGCACTCACACATGCGAACATTAGACGATCGATGCAAGCGACGCTGTCAAAATGCAGCACCCGCAAACAACGCTACAGCGACGACAACACGGAGAAATGAAGGGGGATGAATGGAAGGACACCACATTACTACTGCCGCACTGGAACGGCTAATGTGGAAGGGGAGGAGGGGGAAGGCAGGCCCACACAGAGAAAAGAAGGGGGAAGAGAACGTACAACGACAGAAGAGGATAAGGGCAGGTCCAGATGAAAGAGTGATGAAGGCAGCTCCCACCCCACACGAGACCACAGCAGGGAGAAGGAAGAGGAAAGGATTAGTGATGAAGGGTAAGTCAGGATGAGGGATAAATGGCGGGATGAGGAAAAGTGAGGATACGGCTATGGTCATCGAAACAGGTACTCGAAAGGAAGTGATGAGTGATAAGGGACGGTACTCGTCAAGTGCCAGCACACACGCCATCTCGCCAGCACAACCCCAAAGGCCACACAAGGGAAGGATTATGATGAAGGGCAGTTAAGTGGGAAAAGGGATGAAGGAAGTAAGTGGAGGAAGTGACCTTAAATCACGCACAGCGCCGGAGGCACAACCACAACACTGCACCGACATCAAGCCCTTTATGAAGGGCAGGTCATGAAGCCGCTTGTTAAACAAACACACACACCGCACTCCGGACACGACACGCCACACGTAAAGGAGGAGAATGGACGGGCAGTCATTTGAGGAAGAGTGACATAACAACACGTGCCCCCGCTCAAACTAGTGGACACGCGAAATCACGCAGCGAGCGACAGCTGAAAGGAAACAGCAGCATCACAGCGACACAGCTCAATGAGACAGCAACACAACACCGAGCAAGGACAACACATCAGCGTAGGGCCCACACACCCACACCACACGCTGTTACTCGAACCATGGACGGTAAAGAGTAAAACTACAGGTGGAACTGTGACTAGCAGCTAATATGAAAGACTCGTCATACAGATCGTCGTCAAATCCGTCCACTCGTGTGACCATTCATGAGAGAGGAGAAGGAAGTCAGTGATGAGGGATGAGGCCTACAATGTGTGTGACACAAGAGGCGTAATGAATAAAAGGGCCAAATGTCGACGGTAATGACGGACAGTGCTGTTACTAAGTTTGTCAAGAAGCGATCAAACTTGATTAATATGCTTGTTGTATCGACTGGGCACTGCACTAGGAGATAGTCATATGAGTTCGATAAGAGGGACAGTGCTACTACGGGAAGGAGTGAACATGAAGTCCACAATGAAGTAGCATGCTCGCAAAGATTGCAACGCATCTTGTCGGGAGACGGAGGTGGTGGACTTGGTGGGGATCACGGGGTGTTGTTGGACATAGAGTGAGGTAGAAGATACTGAAGATGTGGGTGCAGAGGAAAAGGTAGAGACATGACCCACAAGGACTGGACGAGGAGGGCAGGCACTGGGGGGGGGAGGGGACGGGACTAAAACATATACAGTGTTGTGCTGCTGTGTCCACAATAATACTGCGAAGATACAAGGGAAATCCGTCGAGTAATCAATGCTCAATACGCAGAAAGAAGGAAGAATTTGTATGGTTTCATTAGAAGTAGCAATGTGCGTTCAGCGAGAGGCAGATCTGTGAGCGGGTGTGCATAGAGTAAGGGAGGAAAAGGTCAGGATGGAGTGATGAGGCAGTCCTTGATGGAAGATGATGTAAGGGCGTAATGGAGGCGGGAGAGGAGATGAAGGTGGCAGGTATCAGCTGGTTGGTGAGAAGCTAGAGAGATACGAGACAGAGTAGGGCAGCGAGAGTGATAAAAGGGCACATCGATTCAAAGAAATGCCATTACAGGAAGAGTCGGAATAGAATAGCTGGAGAGCGTCGAGATAGAGAGAGATGTCAATAGAGAGTGAAGAAAGAGGCATTAAGATTAAGCAAGGCAAGGTACATAGGAAGTCGAGTATAAATCGATTGGCAGGGCCCAAGGTTCGGCTGTGAGATGATACGTGATGAAGCGCGCAGGTCATTGATGAGTGAGAAGGGTACAGGTCCAATGATGAGTGCGTTAGATATATCGTGGTTATATTGGATGTGAACAAGTCCAATGAGGAAAGGGTGAGGAAGGGCAGGTCAGTGTAGGTAAAGTTGACAGTGTTGCCAGGCAGAGTGGTCTGGGTAATTGCCGACGGAATGGGAAGGTCGAGCATGCAAGAGAGAGAGTTCAATCGAAGGAGGGGACATGTTACCAAGACATGTAATAAGGGCATAATCACGACACTGGACAGCGAAGGCAGGTCACAAAGGAGAAAGAGCGCCCTTGA
>JADBJO010000113.1:126279-141279 GCA_016801955.1 Conus betulinus
TGAATATGGCCCTGCTCCTCAGATTGTAACTTGTTCAGGGTCCTTTCTGAAGACTTCGCCTGTCCGTAGAGTTTCATCCTCGGAGTCTTCCAAGTCCCTTCGCAGTGAATTATGAAATGGGATGCTCTCTTCGCTTTCAAGGTGCTATGAAGACATGTTTTTCCTGCTTTCCTGCACGCAGTGGCCTCTTTGTCCATTCCACACAGTACAGGGTCTCTATGCATCGCACAAATGTCATAACCAGCACGGCAACATCTGTCTTGTCTGAATTTGTTCATCTGAATGTCCCTTCACTTCTCTCGGCTTTTCCAGCATATGCGCATGCTTCATTTACTAAGTCCAATATTCTTTTTTTTTCTTTTCTTCATGCGTACAGTTTCTTGTTCTTTCAATGTGTTGATGTAGTGCGTGAGTGCGTGCGTGTGTGCGCGCGTTTGCTTACGTACATTTGTGCGTACCTACGAACGTCAATTTATTATTATGTTTCGATGTGGGTATTGGGGATGGGACAGGAAGTAGAATGGGGAAAGTGAATGTTAATGTGTTGGTGTGCGTGTATTCATGGTTGTTCGGTAAGTGAGAGTGAAAATTAACAGGTGTTTGATTGCTTCTTGTTGTTGTTGTTGTTGTTGTTGTTGTCGTCGTCGTCGTCGTTGTTGCTGTTGCTGTTGTTGTTGTTATTTTGAAGCGCCCTGAGCTCAGCACAGTACAGATTAGTATCGATCATTATCACATTATAATAATCGTCATTATTATCATCATCATCATTACTGTTATCATCATTATTCTTATTAACATCATCATCATCATCATCATCATCATCATCACCATCATCATTTATTATTATCATTATCATTATACTGAGCATTCCACAGAAAGGCGAAGACAGCAGAACCATCATGTAGGATGTGATTCACTCTAATGACCTGTTGACTACAATAAGGCAAAACAAAAAAACAAAAAAGAAAAAAAATCTGAAGTGGTATCGACATGTGACAGATTCCAGCAACCTCTCCAGCATTATCCCCCCTGTAACAGCGCCAGGGGAGGGGAGACAGAGCGGACAGAGAACGAGGCTGACAGACATTGCTGAGTGGACTGGCAGGAGCATGGCCACAAACCCGCCCAGTGGCCCTCAGGTTGCACACCACCAATTCCTGCTCCAAGGCTTTGCTTAAAGAGCCGAGTATTCATAGACAGGCCCAATCACACTGTTTGGAGAATGGTCATTGTGTCTGAAAGTTGATTGATCTTCTGTTCTTTCCTATGCCGGTCAAGATACATGCCAGGTGGTTCCCAGCAGACCGGTTGAAATGAAAGGAAGGGGCCAGTTTTCGGGAGAAACCACTTGGCGCAAAGACAGGGTCACGGGGGTGAGTGTGAAAGCCTAGAATGGGGGCCGGAATAGCTCAGTTGGTAGAGCGCCGGACTCGTAATCCAAGTTTGCGGGTTCGAATCTCCGCCGGGCCGTTTCGGTACAAGGGATTTTTCCCTCGGAGCTAACATTAGTGCTGACTCCATTTCCCATACAGTCCTTCGAATGAGACTATAAACTGAGGTTCCGTGTGTGAAAGCGCGCATAACATCTTGCACACACGTCAAATCCCATCACCCACTTTCGGAAGCGAAGGCCAGTTTTGGCCATTGGTATGGATGACACGTTACACATAGCATGCACTTTCTCCCCGAAGAAGGAGTATGGCTGCCTGAATGGCGGGATAAAAAAAACGGTCATGCACACAAAACTCCAATCCCTTTGTTAGGTAGATGGTGTTAATACTTGCCTGCCCATACAGGGAGTGTCCGCAGGAGTATCAGCCTGCGTACGCAGAAGAAGAAGGTCTAGAATGTGACGTCAGGTAAGGCTAGCTCATGTATTTTTAAATTGTAAATTATTTAGTGGGCTGAAATCCCTGGAAACCAAGTGAGATGATTGGGTGTGTGGTGTGTGTGTGTGGGGGGGGGGGGGGGTTCGTTTTGATCTATGATAAGATCAATATCAATTTTCGGGTTCAAATTTTTGCTACACCTCAAAAGGCTTACATGGATGACACAGTGTGATTTCATGGGAACTCCTAACTGTGACGTGTGGCCACAACTATCAGAGGGGGACACAACTGGTGCTGCTTCCAGCGTTGCAAATGCTCCCTCCCCCCCCTCCCCCCCCTCCTCCCCCCCCCCCCCCCCCCCCCCCCCCCCCCCCCCCCCCCCCCCCCCCCCCCCCCCCCCCCCCCCCCCCCCCCCCCCCCCCCCCCCCCCCCCCCCACCCTTGTCGTGGTGCAGATGAGAATCCGGTGCAATTAGCAACCGCTCCGGGGTCAATGGTAGCTTGCGATCTGCACCGGCCGGGTTATGAAGAACTGGTAACTACACTTGTGTCATTTCAGACTGCAGCCGGTGTAACTGACACCTGCGTGCTATGCCGGGACGATTTTGCCAGTGGCACCGAAGACCCTTCGCTTGGAACCAATCTAAATGGAATCAGTTGTGCATGTTGAAAACTAGTCACTCTGGGCTTCATCATCGTTATCAGCATACGATGATAATAGTAATAATGATGATGATGATGATGATGATGATAATGATAAGAATATTATTATTATTACTATTATTATCATTATTATTATTATTGTTGTTGTTGTTGTTGTTATTGTTGTTGTTGCTGTTGTTGGTATTATTGTTATTATTATCATCATCATCATCATTATCATCATCATCATCATTAATATTATTTTTATGATGATGATGATGATGATCATCATCATCATCATCATCATCATCATCGCTAATATCATCATCATCATCATCATCATCATCATCATCATCATCATCATCATCATCATCATCATCGATAGAGGTGTAACACCACTGGGAAGAAATTCATAACAGATGAGAACGATTTTTTTTTTTTCTGGGATTAAAACACTTCAACTCTATCAAATGAAACTGTTACTGTCCGTGTCTATAATTGATCGTTCAAATCTCAGGTCTCGCTGACAACTTCCACCCAAACATTGAACCAGTATGAAATAATGTGAACAAAGGGACTCATTTACCGTAAAATGAACATGGGACAATTGATCCCTAAGATAAAAGCAGTTATTTCCCTTTCCTCATGCTCCATTTGGCAGCACATAAAAGGCACAGAAACTATGTAACGATTTTTTTTTAACCAGTCGCCCAGCCCGACATACGCATAGATTATATAAATCAATCAGTAAATAAGACAGACAGACCAGACAGACAGACAGAGAGAGAGAGAGAGAGAGAGAGAGAGAGAGAGAGAGACAGAGAGAGAGAGAGAGAGACAGAGAGAGAGATTTTCGCTTCTTTCGTTTCTTGATTTGTCCTTGACCTTCGATGCAGATAAACATTCTTAATTATCGACGTGTGTGTGTGTGTGTGTGTGTGTGTGTGTGTGTGTGCGTGCGTGCGTGCGTGCGTGCGTGCGTGCGTGTTGTTGTTGTTGTTGTTTGTTGTTGTTTTTCCCCCAGTGCATCATCAATAGACACAAAGCAGGGAATTGCTCGGGTTAGTTTTTGTCAAGGCTGGAAGAGGGGATGGGGGATGGGGGCAGGGGTGATGGGGTTCAGTGCTGGACCTCCAACCCACGCTTCTGGGATCGAAAAAACGGCCTTTTTGTCGTTGTTGTTGTTGCTGTTGTTGTGTGCTGTTGTTGTTGTTGTTGTTGTTGACGTGTTGCTTTTTGCACCTCCACTGGCGTACCCCAGACCCTCCTTCTATTCATCCCCACCTCTCATGTAAACGGTTCCAGCCCTGATTTCCCAGCACATCGTGAAATGCCCCCGAAAGAGATGTTTTCGGTGCCATAAAGAATACCTATCATTCTCTGCACCAATCAGAGGACATTAGCGTTCAGTGTGCATGGACAAAATAACAGTGACAGATGATCAGAACAAATCGATTTTATTTTCCTGACTTCTGATCTTGGTAGAAATTCGTTTGATCTGCTTTTTGTTTTAAGATCAAGTGAACGTAACAAGGAAAAGAGGTGGACTAGAGACTAGGTTGTTTTTAACGTTGTCTTTGTTTTTCATCTCTGTCTTCTATAGTTAAATAGATATGGATAGACAGAAAGATGTATAAAACTGGTTGTTCTCAGTAACACGTGGTGTGAGGATCATGCCCTATGTAATATTTATGTATTGGTTGTTTTGGATAAATAAAAGGGAAAGAATTTAGCTGATACTTTTTTTTAACTGCCGTACGTGGAGCGTTGATGCAAACAAATAGGCAAAAGCAAAAAACCATTAACAACAACAACAATAACAACAACAACAGCAACACCATCATGATCATCATTAACAGCAACGATAACAACAATAATAACAACCACAACATGCTGCATTTGGTGTGTAAAGACGCGGTCAGCAGACCGGTCGTTCTGGCGTTTCTTTAAAACAATTATTTTGAGCAAAAGCAGAACGAAAAAGCTGTCAGCGTTCTTCGTCCATTCACTCTGAACACAATATCCACAGCAGCATGATGTCAGCAAAGTAGTCTACAGAAATATCAAATACATGTAACGGTTACTACAACTGGTTTCTGTCTTTTGTTCCAGTCTTGACTAACATCATGCTCGAACTAACCATTCTTGGGAAGGCTTTTCAACACATATTGAAGTTGAAAACATATTACAACATTGGGAACGATTTATTTTACATCTGCGACAGTTTCTGTCATTGTTTATTCCATCTCAGTTTGTTGTTCCAGCATTCTTTCCCTGTCTTTCTGGCTGTAGACCTCGCGACCGATGCAGCAGATACTGACATAAACTCTTGAACTTGAACTTGTAAGTGTTAGAGGCCTTAAGAGACCGGTTCACCGTTCTAATATATAATATCTAGGTCAAAACCTCTGCATGCGTGAAGGAGGAGAGTCACAGACTGAGACTATCTAGGTCGATAAGCATTCTGGATTGTATTTTGTCGGTCGTTCCTGCCAATGAGTGTCTAACCGTGATTTGAAGATGTTGACTGTAGGAGCTGATACACAGAGTCAGGAAGACCATTCCAAACATCAATCACTCGAAGAGAAAAGTAGTTTCCCCTGATGTTCAGTCTGTGATGAACTTTGGATAGTTTCAAGGAGTGTCCTCTGCTGTGTCTGTTGGTAAAAAAATTCAAACCCGTGGTTTATCACTCCGGTAAATGCCATGTATAAACTTGTACAAGTCGATCATGTCACCCCTTTTTCTTCTGTGCCCCAGACTTGGAAGTTTGAGAGTAGAGAGACGCTCAGGGTGTAGTTTATCTTTGAGAGATGCTAAAAGTTCAGTTGCTCTGCGCTGAACATCCTCTACATCCTGGCACAATGTTTTGTGCGAACTCTGCTATCAGAATCCAGTTTCAGATCCAGGCCGTCTGTGAAGGAATCGTTCGATCCAGTTCTCGATTCGGGCCGTGTAGCCTGGATCAAGAAATATCTGGCACAGAGGTATTTTCGCCCTGTACTCTCTATGAGTATGATTATTCCAGAATGTCGTTTGTTGTCTTCCAGTCACTGTGGTGCCGTCGCATTGGTCACGTCAGCCTGGGACCGGACCACTCAAGGTTGATGTCTGGGACAGCTACTCCTGGATTGATTCATTACATTCAACTGCCGTACAACGAGTGCTGCTGCATGATGTAAAGAAGAAAAATATTTCAAATGGATACTTCGTAGATGTTATTTCGTGAATCTCTTTTGTTCTCTGCTTGTTTGTTTTTGTACTCCCAGTTCTTATAGAACAGGGAGCACTTTACAATGGGAACGAACAAATGCTGCTTGTGTGTGTGTGTGTCTGTCTGTCTGCGTGTCTGTCCGCGGTCAAAATGTGTTCCACTCGCTCCAGACAAAACTTCTGGGCCGATCTTTCTGAAAATTTGTAGATATGTTTATTATGGGTCACGAATGATACCCGGTGTTTTTGTTTTACCAGAATAGCTGTTATTATAACGACCCCAAACGGTTTTTCTTCTTTATGGAATATGTCAGTGACAAAATGCATTATGACGCATGTTTGATTGTGACGTCAAATACATTATGACGCATGTTTGATTGTGACGTTTTTCAGGAAGATAAACTGGGAGTACGTATAATATGTTTTCCATCTTGTTTCCTCTTCTGATCTGCTGGGTCCAGGTCACAGAAATAGTGTGTGTTTGGGGGAGGGAGGGTGGGTTTTGGGGGGGGGGGGGGGGGGGGGGGGGGGGGGGGGGGGGGGGGGGGGGGGGGGGGAACGACATGATTCCCCGAATTCTGTAAGCTTTCTTGTGATTGGTGATCGCTGTTCATCTGCTGAGGTTTCACTTACTGCCCCACAGGCAAGGGCGACAAACGCGATTGTATCAGATTTATGTCTGTTGGCTCTGTTTTTATTCTATGTGATGAGAATGTGAAAAAAAAAAAAAAAGATAAAAGGGGGGGGGGGGGGGGGGGGGGGGGGTCCGTTTAATGATTAATTGGAGTAAAGTAGACGGGCAGGGTCAGATTTATTCCCATAACAACGAACAGTCTGTGTGTCAACATTCAGGATGCAGGGAAATGTGGTGCAAGTGCGTTCATTACTTCCGCCATTGAGGTTGTAAAGTTTACTCGCGCGCGCGCGCGCGCGCGTGTGTGTGTGTGTGTGTGTGTGTGTGCATGCGTGCGTGCGTGTGTGGATGTGAAGTAGTTATAAGGCAACCCACCAGAGGAGACACTGCACTGTTGCTGAGGCACTTCGGTGGTGTTCAGTGATCTCATGTGTGATCAAACATTCGCAGGACATCACCTACCACGCTGCATGCTGACGACGTAATTGCGGATTGAGCGTTTGCATGCCAAGGGCGTCACTATGTTTGTCCAGCGACAGTCCCCATGAATTTTCCGATAACTCAACACGAACTTACCAAGGGCATCCCATAGTCGTGGCGAGGAAACCGAAACTGAGGTCACCATGACAGGAGGGCATTAAGGGCTACAGAAATTAAGACTATAATCATGCTGATCTACGAGAATGAGAATGACGAAGATGGTGCTACGGAGGTCCATTCTGGTCTGAGACTACATGGAAGGCCTGTACTCTACGCTTATGTTCATAGTATGTGCCGGCGTCACCCAGGCCCGAGAGATGCAGCCACCTGCAGTTTCAGTCCGGAAATTTGAGCAGTGCCGTCAGGAAATGTATTTGTTAAGGAGATAAAACTCGACTAGGTGGGTCCCAGTCTCCCCAGGGGAGCCCCAGCAAGCTCACATCTGGACAGGAGCCGGTAGGCCATAGGGACCGAACGTTACCGCCGTCTGTTGGTCTGTCTGCCGATCTGTTAGCCGAAAATATCCCGCGCATGTTGGTCTGTCTGTCGATCTGTTTGCCGAAAAATACCCGCGTCTGTTGGTCTGTCTGTCGATCTGTTAGCAAGATGACGCCCAAACTGCTGAACTCACTGTAAGTGACGTAGTAGAGAAATGAAATGTTGCTCAACGACAAACCTATAAAATTTAGTGCGGATACGGATCAAGAACGCGATCCTTGTCACGCATGTATGCCTACAAACTCACGCATGTAAACATACATTCACGAACACACAGACAATCAAAACAGGGTTATTGAATAAACCCACTTTGTTACACATGTGAGTCAACTCACGTAGGTACACACACACACACACACACACACACACACACACACACACACACACACACACACACACACACGGGCGCGCTCTTTCACACACACACTCACGCATGAGCATACATACATAGTATGTGCGCACGCGCACGTGCGCGCGCGCGCGCGAACACACACACACACTCACACGCGCACAAAACACACACACACACACACACACACACACACACACACACACACACACACACACACACACACAAAACAATAGAGTTCTGTCTATCGAATACCGACATAAAGCCGATGAGATAAAGGCGCTGAAGTCATCGCGAAATAAGCCATAGCAACATGATTTATTAGCTGTGTGTTTTTACAGGCAAAAAGCAAATGCCTTACGGCATGTTAATTCGCTATCTTCATCAATATCATCATCATCATCATCCATGTACAACAACAAAAAGCAGTACAAGTAGTAGTAGTAGTAGGAGGAGGAGAGGAGGAGGGGAGAGAGGGGGGGGGGGGGGGGGAGGAGGAGAAGCAGCAGCAGCAGCAGTAGCAGCAGTAGTAGTAGCAGCAGCAGCATTAAGATAAATGGTCATTGTTATTGTCGTCGTCGTCGACGTCGTTGTCGTTGTGGTAGTGTAGTAGTAGTAGTAGTAGTAGTAGTAGTAGTAGTAGAAGTAGAAGTAGAAGTAGTAGTAGTGTTGCAGTAGAAGCAGAAGTAGTGGTAGTTCTTGTTGTAGTAAAGTAGCAGCAATAGTGTAGTAGTAATAAATTTGCAGAGGCAGCAGCAGTAGAAGATGTTCCGTTGTAGAAGTAGGAGGACTAAAGGCAAGTCGTGATGTTTAGAGCCCAAGGCTACGTCAGCGTTGCGGGCAAGTTAAAAATAGAACTGTATTCAAGTTAAAATGTCAAGACAAAACCAAGTCCTTTGCTAAAACTTTAAAACGACTTCTTTAACAAGAAAGGCAAATGTGCCTACACTGAACTCACATGTGATGACTATCAGACGGCAGAAGGCTGGAGAAGGAGAAAGGTATCAAGTACACTACCATCTAACGACAAGCAGTCAGCACCAACTCTGGCAGACGACCTAGCAAGTGTTCATTCTGCGTGGATCACCAATTCTTCAGCGCCCAAAGGCGGTATCACCCACCCCCTCTCTCTCCACCTCCTCATGTCATCTCACGGCCACTGCCAGTCCCCCCCCCCCCCCCCCCCAACCCCCACCTCCTCATTCCCTGCACCCTCTCTTCTCTCGACTGCAGCACTCTAAAATGTTCTGAGCTTAATTACTTGTGCTCCCTCTCTACCAGTTACAGAATGACCACGTGTGCACTTCTCCAAGTCTGAAATTCATTCCAGAGATTTTGATTGATAGTGTGGTCTCCGTCTCTACTGACTGAAAACATGCATCATACCATCAGCGTGACTTTTTATTTTCACCGAAATTGTATGACGCTAAGCAGTGCATGTGTTCCAGCTTAGTTTCATGTTCAGTAGTGTACAGAAATTCATATCTTTGTCTGTGGTATACAAGATATTAAAAGGTCTGAACTTGACAACATGTTATAGGATTTTTGTGACAGTTTGTTCATAGACTATCATTTAACATGCCTTTGATCAGTGTGAAAAAAAGCAATCATTGTCAGTGAATGTCATTTTCAAGGAAATGATTTTGTACACACTAATCTTATTGCTAAAAATTACGATTCAGTGAACTTTCGTGCATGCATTGACTGGAAAGGTCTATCCATTCATATTTTTCCTCCAGGTTTGATTATGCTCATGCTTATACTTGCTGAGAAAATGTCAGCGATAAAGTTTCCCATGGACACAGACACATATACACAAAGGTATACACGGACTGACAACAGAATGATTATATAGACTGACTTGCTATAAATGTGAGTCAATCAAATCCATACTACCAACACATTTCATTCGAAGTCAAAAACATTGACTACCATTATTTAAAAATGTATACACAAAAGTCAATTCTCCATGGAATCCCACATTAGATGTTTAACGCCTTAGATAGTACATCTAAAACTTGAAAAAAAACTCAGTGCCAATTGATTACAATACATTACGCATTTGGGAGCCTCCTTGCTCTTAACATGGTAGGAATAGTGAGTACAACAGGTGCAAACAGTATGTAGTCTGCACATTTCCATTTTATCTTTGCAGTTTCATGAGACAGATGAAAGGAATTCCTGTAAATCATGATGGATCTGAATAAGCATATTGCCGGAATGCCGTATTCCATTCCTCTTCCAGTTTTTGACATTTCTCTAAGTCTTTGACATATCTTCAGGGTGTTTGGCTTGAAGTTTGTGAAATATTGGGGGGTTTTTCTTTTTCTTTCTTTGTGGACAGTTCATTGCTTGTGGTATTTTGGAGGGGGGGGGGGGGGGGGGGGGCTGGTCCACAGCCACACTAACATGACCTGCAATCAAAGTCATTAGCTTCTATGAGCACAGGGCAGTTTGTATTGCGGATGGCGAAGCCCTCGAGAGCAGGACGGGATTGTGGAAGATCAAAAAGTCTTTTTATTAGGAGCGAGAGCGACAGGCAGAGTCTGCTCAGCGGCGTGAACGGAGCCATCAGGAAGAACGGTGTGTCCACAGTGCATGGCATGGAGAGAGAGAAACAGAAGGCCGCCGAAGCAGTACCCTCGTCCAGTTTGGGCCTGTCACTTAAAAAAAAACTCTGTTAGCCTCGAAATTTCTAATAAAATGCTTCCTGCGTACTGGATTTTGTGAGCCACTGACCTGGTGACAGCAAAACAGAAGAAACAGAGAAGGAATTCAGGAATATGAAAAAGTGTGAACAAGTGTGGAACGCAACAACTCTCAGTCAGGTTGGGGAACTGAAACAATTGACCCACGAGAGAGACAGATACCCAGGGCGACAAGTGTGCCAAGGTTTGTAACGGTGTGCATGAATACTGGGGGAATTTCTGCAGCCCGTTTTGTAATGTCACCACCAATGATTGGGGAATGTGTTTGATTGAATTCAGTTGTTATGAGGGGCTTGGTTCTATATAACACTGATTGAATTCGCTTGTTATGAGGGCTTGGTTCTAACACTCTCTATGAGCATAAAGCATCCCAGCGATGTACACGGCATTCCCCAAGCTGTACTATCACAGCCAGACAGACTATATTCTCGTGTAGGCATCAGAACAAGTCTGACATCCACGGGGTAAAATCAAGGGCATTTCCAGGAGCTGATCTCGGGTGTGACCACACCCTTGTCATGGTGGACTTTCAGCTACGTTGAAGAACAACAAAGAAGTGAAAAACGACAGTCTGAAATTAAATCTTGACCAACCGAGAGGCCCTGCCATGGCTGAGCATTCCTAGTGGCCAACTACTCCACTACTGCAGCTTGAAGAAGACTTTGAAGTGATGATATACAATTACTCCACTACTGCAGCTTGAAGAAGACTTTGAAGTGATGATATATATACAATTACTCCACTACTGCATGGACATCTGCGCTCAGAAGATCCAGGTGATGGCCAGCACAACATCACCATCACTTCTGACGTAGCTGTCAGCAGACAGAAGCAAAGAACTGGTCAGCGCTTTACTTGTCCTGGAACCCTCCTTAGCGCTGGGATCTCTCATAGGAATGATGGTTCTACACCAGAAATATTCTAAAGGACAGCACAGACAAAACCAGCACTGTCCGATTTTGAAACCTATGTGGAAAGACCATAACTTCTCCATGACACAAGCCTCCTAGCCTTTGGGAGGATATGTTATCTGAAGATGTTAAACATCAGATACACTGACCATACCACCAACAAAGTGCACCAAACAATCAAGAAGCACATTGGACCATATGAAGTCCTGCTGAAGACGGTTAAATCAGGAAACTACGTTTTTGTATAGCCATGCAACACGATCCAGCGGATGTACTTAAACAATCCTCTAGGAAACTTTTAAGGGTGGCAGACGGAGAGGAAAAAAAAAAATAGAGCGAAAGGAACCTGGTGAACATACCATTAGTGCGCCCAGTGACACTTCATAGAGTTAAGGGGAAAGGAGAAGGAGGAGAGGAGGAGAAGAAAGAGGGGGAGGAGGAGAAAATTAACAAGAGGGGGAGGAAAATTAACAAGAAGAAGAGTCAAGATCAAGAGCAGAAGACATGCTTACAGATTACTATCAATCTATAGAAAAACAAAGGGTCAGAAAGCTGATAAACACGTCATGAAGGAACAAACAAACCGTGTAAATAGCAAACGGGTTGATTTTCTTATGCAAGTCAATGAAGTTGCGCTATCTGTCAATCGATAAATCGTAAGGCGTTCTATGTACACACGTGACTAGCTTCATACTCAACGCTGCAGCATAAGCATATTTCAGAGAGAGAGAGAGAGGGGGAGGGGTGGGGGGGGGGGGGGGGGGGGGGGGGGGGGGGGGGGGCAAGCAACATACAACACGCGCAGAAGAGGGGGACAAAAGTTTACATCATTCAGCTACTTTTGCGCTTCCCTCGTAAGGAGAGTTCCATTGATTCTGATAGTCATGAACTGAAACATCTGCGTATAAACATTTCATTGTGCACGCATGTGTGTGAATGTATATGTATTTGAGAGAGAGAGAGAGAGAGAGAGAGAGAGAGAGAGAGAGAGAGAGAGAGAGAGAGAGAGAGAGAGTATGCGTGTCTGCGTGTGTGTGTGCTAATTTATTGTCTCTGTTCACATTTGGTGATCTTAGACTTTGGAAATAATGAAATGGGTGAAAACTCTTAAGTAGATTGAAAAGGAAAAAGAACAAATCAGAAAGGAAAGTAAGCTAGTTTGGGGGCCGGACATAAAAAAAAGATAACCGAAAGAGCGTGCGAGCACGCGTTTGTGTGTGTATATGTGTGTTCGTGCGTGCGTGCGTGCGTGCGTCGCGCGCGCATTTGTGTGTGAGTGTGTGTGTGTGTGTGTGTGTGTGTGTGTGTGTGTGTGTGTGTGCGTGTGTGTGTGTGTGTGTGTGTGTGTGTGAACGTGTATGAGCGTGTATGAATGTTCTGTGTGTCATAGTGTGTGTTTGTGTGTATGCGCGCGCGTGTGTTTGTGTGTGTGTATGTGTGAGTGTGTGTGTGTGTGTGTGTGTGTGTGTGTGTGTGTGTGTGTGTGTGTGTGTGTGTGTGTGTGTGTGTGTGTGTGTCTGTCTGTCTGTCTGTCTGCGTCTCTGTGCTGTTCATGCGTGTGTGTGTGTGTGTGTGTGTGTGTGTGTGTGCGTGCGTGCGTGTGCGTGCGTGCGTGCGTGCATGCGTGCGTGCGTGCGTGAGTGTGTGTGTGTGTGTGCGCGCGCGCGCGCGCGCGTGCCTCTGTGTGTTGTGGTGGTGGTGTTATGTACAAGGGACAGGTGAAAACGGCTAGGTTTTTCCCAAAACATCCAGCAATTCTTTCCCCACTGCATATAGACGTCCTCTGATAATCGAGTTGATGGAGTTGGGCCATGTCATTTCCTACACTGAAAGCGTAATGCCACTTTGGTACACAGATGACGGCCATAAAATACACTACAGTGGGCATGACTTACTTTATACAAAATTTACATCAATAGTCGGGAGAAAAAAAAAATATATGTTTATACGTAGATACTGCTTGCAGTCTCTAAAAACGACAGGCAGAATATCTCTAAGATGTACACACACACACACACACACACACACACACACACACACACACACACACACACACACACACACACACACACGCCCCCGCGCGCGCGCGCAGACGTCAAACATGTGCATATACACGTCGAACACACACACACGCGAACGCACGGACACGTGGACGCTCGCAAACACGCTCAAACACGTGCGCGCGCGTACAAACACACACACACACACACACACACACACACACACACACACACACACACACACACACACACACACACGCACGCACGCACGCACGCACGCACACACTCACACAAATACACACACACACTTTCCCTCGTCGTCGAAGGAAGTGCACGTGACTTGTCCTTCCTGTCTAAACTCCCACACACCGTCGCAAATTTGAAACGGAGACCGACAAATACAGAGACGAAAGGGGGGAAAAACAAAGAAGCCGAGAAGAGAGAGAGAGAGAGAGAGAGAGAGAGAGAGAGAGAGAGAGAGAGAGAGAGAGAGAGAGAGAGAGAGAGAGAGAGGGAGGAGGAGGAGGAGGGAGGGGAGGGAGGAGGGAGAGACAGGGAGAGAGAGGGAAACAGACAGAGACAGAGACAGTCTGAGAGACAGACAGACATGAACTATGAGTGAAAGAGAAAATCACAAGATCTGAAAAAAAGAAAAATAAACAAGCAAACGAAAGAGAACTTCAAAAAAAAAAAAAAAAAAAAACGGTTATTTGTTTTGGTAAGCAAACTGACAAAATCGTCAGGTGGTCTGAACAAGCGTAATCATTGTTGTCAAGAAAAAAAAAATTGGTAGGGGAGGGGGAGGGCTGGGAGTGGGGGGGGGGGGGGGGGGGGGCTTCTCAGAACAATGGCTCGACAACCCTAGTCAAATCACTTTCCCAACTGATTTCTAATGACTCTCGGAAGACCCCGAGAAGAACCGCAGCGTAAGACCAGGTGGGAAGACTCTCTCTCCAGGGTAAGGTTGGTGATCAGTCCTCTTTCACAGGCTGGTGCTGGCTCCTGGGTCCTCGTCCGTCCCATCAGTCGAAGACTTCCCTGCCTTTTTCCCCTGCTCCGTTTTGAGAAATTAATTTGTGGTCACACACATTCACAGCAAATAAACAATAATTTAGCCACATTACCATTTTCTCACATATGACATACATTCATATAGAGGAATTTGGATTTCAATTAAACATCTTCTCGGTTCATGAAATCAATGGACAGGGGAATAAAACTTTGTTTAAATCTGACACTTCTGCATTTAACCGATCGATATCTTCGTCCTGACTGAAGAAGGTCATACTGATTTGCAAGAACGTGGGTCTGGTCACACGTAATCTTCTTCGCTTTACAAACAACACGGCACCTGTATAGCTCACTCAGACTTTTTTGTCTCTCACCAACGATTTTTCCTCCCACGTTCACCACTTTCTCAAGCACATTTCTGCTCTTCACAGTCAACCCACCATACCAACACATAAATGAGAAAGTTAGAACAGATTCCAAGAAGCATGAATAAAATGTCCGAAGAATGTCAGTATTCACATGAAATGATCGCAGCTTGCGAAGACAATATAATCTGGTTTGACATTTTTTTGTGGACATACTCAACATGGGATTTAAAATTCAGCTTATTATCTATAAAAGTCCTAAATATTTGTATGATTCAACACGTTTCTACTCAGCACCTTTGATAAAAAGGGGTGGTACAGCTTTGGATTCTTTCTAAAATCAATCAACATTTCTTTCGTT
>JADBJO010000113.1:146279-148779 GCA_016801955.1 Conus betulinus
AATATGTCAATGACTATTTTGAAAATAAATTATAAATCTTTCATGTCATCATCTCTCAGAACACATATTTTTCCTTCCTTGCAACTTGATGTTGCTTGATCGAAGGAACGGAGGCTAACTTATACGAGGAAGGGGTGAGATATGGAAAGGAGACGTGGGGGGGGGGGGGGGGGGGGGGGGGGGGGGGGGGGGGGGGGGGAGTCATGAGTGCACGGCACGAGTTTAGGTAGGAAAGTGCCACTTTGTGACACATTTTAACCTTCGTTTAGGTGATACAGCGCTAAAAGCACTGACAACAGACAGGTCAAAGAAAACAGTAAAGTTCACCAAGTCTAAGAAGGTGAATAGGCTCTGTCACTCCAACAAAATCAACACGGTTTTGTCCATCACCACTTGTACCACATGCCTGTTGCCCTCCATGTTTATTGACAGTGTCGTCACACGAGTGAATTGCCTGGGCAATGGTGTCACTGGTTTCTGTGTGCTGGTTGTGATGTCAGAAAAAAACTTGTTCGTCAACATTTTACTTGTCTGCTGTCTGTTTTGCGTGAGAGAAGCGCTACTTTGCGCTATCTGTCTGTATTTGTATTGTGACTGGGCACCTAAATTTAACTGACACTGAACTTGAATTGTACCCTTTTCATCCCTTTCCGGTGTATGAAGGATTGCAGTTAAACAAAACAATGCATCAATAACATGAGCATTCTTTGGGTGTTTCTTTTGTGAATACACACATTTCAAATACACAAAACATAGATCTAAAAGTGATCATTTTGATCCGGATCCGCGAAAAAAAAAAAAAAAAAAAAGGGCGAATTCATCTTTGGATCACGTTTCATCTTTCCGTCAAGTTTCGTTAAAACTGATTCTGTAGCTGAGCGTAAAATTTGCGGGACAGAGAAACAGACAAAACAGACAGAGAGTGAGGCCATGACTGTTGGCGGAGGTATTCAGTTTCAGTTTCAGTTTCATCAAGGAGGGCGTCACTGCGTCCGGACTAGTCCATATACGCTACACCACATCCGCTAAGTTTTGAGACCACACTACGCATGATTTGAAGCTGATGGCTAAATGAATTAACAACAAAGATGAGACAATTGAAGAAGAAGAGGTCTCTCGTGGCTACGACTCAGCGAATGTCTGACCTACGCATTAGCCCAACGGGCTGGTCAGACCTTGAGTGCATACCCACCATTTTTGTTTGTGTGTGTGTGTGTGTGTGCGCGTGTGTGTGGGGGGGGGGGGGGGGGGGGGGGGGGGGGGGGGGGGTTCTGGATGTACACACATGTGTGTATGATGTGTGGGCATGGGCCGATGTGTATGCGTGGGTGCATGTGTGTGTGTGTGTGTGTGTGTGTGTGTGTGTGTGTGTGTGTGTGTGTGTGTGCGTGTATGTGTGTGTGTGCGTGTAGGCATGTGTGTGTGTTTGTGTGCACGCGCGCGCGCGCGCGTGTGTGTGTGTATGTGTGTAAGTGTGGCGGAGGTGACAAAGTGACAACTCACGTCTGCTGATTCCGGTGCAGCATCATCAAGCAGGTGGGCGGGTCTGAGGGAGAAGGGGATGGACTTCTCATCATCATCACCTGCACCTCCTGCAGACAGACCCCAGAGGAACTGCACTCTCCAGGGGCGCACCCACTCCCCTTCAGCTCGTCCTCACCGTCCTCCTCCGAGCTTCTTCCCTGCTCTTCCATCTCATCGACCACAGTCTCCTGCTCTGCCGTGGAGCTGACGGTCGTGCTGCTCTCATCCGATCCGACCGCTTCTTGCCCGTCGCCCTGGCGTGGGTGTGGCACCAGCTGCAGCACTGTTCCATCGTTGGTCCTCCGCTGATGTGGCTCGCAGAGTCCCCTTCGACGATGTCGCTGTTCTCTTGTTTCTCTGTGGAGTCGGATTGGCTGGAAGACTTCAGGGACGAGTCTTGCGTTTTAGAGCTTGACGATGACTTCCGGTCCAGTTTTTGGTGTTTGTCTCGTCAGAGTTGTCGTCCATGTCTTCTCCGTCATTGGCTTTATCGGTAACGGCCTTCCCGCTCTCTGTTGTATCGGTGATGGCTTTTTCGTGGTCCTCGTTATTTTGTTTATTTTTCTTCTTTGACGACTTTTCCGTTCTGTTTCAAGGCCATTGTTGCGTCTTCTTTGTTTTCTCCCGTCTCCTCATCGTTGGTGACCTCCCCGTTCTGCTTCACGTCCCCGTTCCCGCCCTTGCTGACGTCATTTACGACGTCCTCGTCGTCGACGAAGGCTGGGTTCTGGCAGCCGGAGGGCCCGTGCTGACGGCGCTGCAGAGTGGAAGCGATCTCTCCGTCCAAAGTCCAGATGTCGCCGTTGGTGCCGTGACCTGCCTGGACGTTGGCCGCGGATTCCAAGTCTGTGGGCAGCGGTTCCAGACTGGAGACCGTGATGCGGAAAGTACCGTTTGTTTTGCCCGCCTCCACGTTGTCGGCCGCTGAAGCAGCAGAGGTGGTGCCCTCGTAATTGCACGCCCTGGCCCTTGAACA
>JADBJO010000113.1:153779-198779 GCA_016801955.1 Conus betulinus
AGCAGAGAGTTTATCAGACAAGTAGCAGGATCCATAAGTTTTGGCAGAAAAACTTCAGATCAGGAGACAATTAACAGTAAACAGATCCAGACTTCTAAAGACCCACACACACACACACACACACACACACACACACACACACACACACACACACACACACACACACCACCTTGATTTTCTCTCCCTGCCATAGCCTTTACTGTACTGAGCAGCCTGGACATTCACAAGCGTCCAGCACTGCTTGGGAAACAAATTAACTTTGTTCTCTGTCGAGTCTTACGCAAACTGCCGCGCACTATCCCACGCGAGACAATGTTCCAACTCTGTAAGACCCAATGCCACACTTTTAAACAAATTATGTGAGAGCACGGAGCGGAGGTGGGGGAAGAGCAGTGGTGGAGTGGGGGTTGGGGTGGGGGCAAAGTTTAACACTAAAGCGTTAAACCGCTGAAGAAGCCCCTATCCTAATATCTTCATTTGTTTTTCAGCCCCAACGTAAATCAACTGCTAATATCAACAAATAGCAAGAGATGGGAACATATCGAAAGGAAAAAAATTAACTTTTGACAAATATCTATTTAGTACTTGTTGAGAGAGAGAGAGAGAGAGAGAGAGAGAGAGAGAGAGAGAGAGAGAGAGAGAGAGAATAAATCGCAAGAGTGTCTAAGAGAGGGGGGGGAGAGGAGGATGGGATGGAGGCAGAGAGGAAGGGGATAGGAGTGAGAGGATACGCAGATAGTGCAAATCTGATTATCTTAATAGTTTTAGAGATGTCAGACAGAGCAAAACCTCTCCTCAATTTTGTTTTCATTGTTTTGAACTGAGTAAGAAAAACTCTTCTTCGACCATCATGTTACGTTGTTGAACGTTTTCTTTAATCTTTCTGACTTGAATATATACAGTATATTTGTAAGCTTTTACTTCGATAAACTGGTAATTCATTTTTGCTTGCCAACTCATTTCTTTGTTTTCAAAAAGCCTCTTGCAACACTTATGAGTATTGTACCAAACACATGTACAGCAAAAAAAACTTTAATAGTGTACCATGGGCATGAAAATCCGAAAGCATATGTTTTACTTTTGCGAGGAAACTACAGAAATAAGACATCTGCTTTGTAAGGTGTCAGGCGCAATACTCTCATTGTTACAATTAGCTCGAAATCAAAAACTACCCACGAACATAGAATTCTTCCAGTTGATGGGTTTCCGGCTCTTGTATATGGATGTGAGACATGGACCCATGGACACCCGACAATGATGGAACTGCTGCAGTTTAAAATTGTGCAGCATCTTGTCCCTCTAAACCGTGGTACTGTGACAGAACTGGTTTATGGAGAACTGGGAACATATCCAGTTTCTGAGCAAATTACAGCTCGAATGGTCAGAAGTTGAATGTCCTTGAGTTCATCTCCATCTGACAAATATCGAGAAGAATCTTTTGTCTAGGCCTACTGTACGATCTGCATAAAAGTAGTCTCTACATTTCCGTTGTTAAACTGTATGAACAAACATTTTGGTTGAAAGAAGCTATGATTATTGGGAAATGCAACAGTTTCCAACGCCAAAGTATTCGTACAGACATTTGTTTTGCCCTTCAAGGCAATCGTATTAATTTCGTCGCATGAAGCACGTACTTCAGAAATTTCAAAACCGATTTCTTACAATCACTGTCAATTTAGCAGTTGTTATATCTCTATATTTATCCATTGATTATATCTCTAGCACCCATACATTTATGATTGAGACTGGACTTGCCGCAGGTAACGATTTTTTTGTTAAAAAAAAAAAAAAAGGTATAAACAGGAGGCAGGAGACAAGTTTCATTTGTAACGCATTCCCCCAAACAGGCAGACTTAAGAGCAAAATTCGTTCGTAGAAAATACACTCGTGTTTAACTCTGTCTCTCTCTCTCTCTCTCTCTCTCTCTCTCTCTCTCTCTCTCTCTCTCTCTCTCTCTCTTTAGGAGGAGGAGGGGGCGGGCGGGGCGAGGCTGATTTAAAGACAACAAAATGAACAGAGAATGATAATGTTTCCTCACTCTTAAGGACATTTTTCTTACAGCTTTACTCCAGTCCCCAACACGGCATTCGATGTAATTTGAGGGAAAACTGCCTGCTCTCTTTCATGTTAGCTAAATGAGGGCATTTTTCGTCTACATGTACTGATCTTTTGATATAACACAAGTTGCATTATAGCGAAGTGTTGGTTCGTAACGAATTGCAGTTAATCTGAACTTGCTTTGCCACGAACATATTTTGTGTTAAAGTTCGGTGTTGTTTCATAACATCAGACATCACCCGGAAGGTCTTTTGCGGCAAACTAGTGTCCTAGTGCGCTGTTAGGTCATAGCGATTTGGAACGGAAGTTACCCACGGTGTGCTTTGCTACTAGCAGATTTTACCCTGAGCGTTCTTTGCGGCGAACACACTTCTGTCAACGGCGGTCTTAGGTCACAGCGATTTGGAACAGGTTTTGCCCTGAACGTGTTTGCAGCGAAAGGGTTCATGTCAAGTTCATGCAAAGTCATGTCAGGTGTTGGGTCATAGCGAGTTGGAACAGATGTCACCCTGAACGTGCTTTTTTTGCGGCGAAAAGGTTCATATCAAGTGAAGTGTTGGGTCATAGCGAGTTGGAACAGATGATACACCGAGCGTACTTTGCGGCTAGCAGAATTGCGTCTAGTAAAGTTTGGGTCATAGCGAGTTGGAGTAGATGTCACCCTGAACGTCCCAAACAGATTTGAGTCTAGTAAAGCTTGGGTCATAGCGAGTTGAAGTAAATGTCACCCTGAACGTCCCCAAACAGATTTGTGTCTAGTAAAGTGTGGGTCATAGCGAGTTGGAGTAGATGTCACCCTGAAGGTCCCAAACAGATTTGTGTCTAGTAAAGTGTGGGTCATCGCGAGTTGGAGTAAAATAATGTCACCCTGAAGGTCCCAAACAGATTTGTGTCTAGTAAAGTTTGGGTCATAGCGAGTTGGAGTAAAACCCACCTTGAACATGCTTTGCGGCAAACAGATATGTGTGTCAGTGCTGCAGTGTGCTGCGTCACAGCGAGCTGGAATAGAAATGACCCTGACGTGTTTTGCGGCGAAAAGAAATTAGTCTCAAGTGCAGTGTTGAGTGATATCGAGTTGGAACAGATGTCAGCCGAAACGTGCTGTGCGGCCAACACAGGCTCGTAGGGAAAGAAGCGTCTTCGGGCTGCATGTGCTAACAATCCTTGGTCAATGTCAATTTACCCCTAGGGGATTGTCCGTATGAAATCACTGCCCAGCGCGTGGGAGACGGGGGACCGTGGGGAAAGGGTGTGTGTGTGTGTGTGTGTGTGTGTGTGTGTGTGTGTGTGTGTGTGTGTGTGTGTGTGTGTTGTGTGTGTCTGTATTTGTATTCGGATGGGAGAGGGAATGGGACATGTCGGAGAAAAGGAAAGCAATGGGGATAGGGGGGGGGGGGGGTGTAACCTGTCGTACTTCCTTAAGAAAAACAGTCTTGCAAAGTCTGCTAGATACATGGTTACGTGTAGCACAAATAGTAGCATTGCTTTTTCAACAGATATTCAGCTGACTTGTGATGAATAAAATTACACATTTGGCTGAATTCCATCACCATCAAGTTAACGTCTGATGTGAGATCTTAATGTCTTCAGACTAGGAATATTTATGTACTAATTAACTCAAATATTAATTATCTAATATATCTACTTGTTTATTTAAATATCTACTTACTTATCTATTCATTTGTTTATTGTACAGAACTTTCCTCCCCATATTTTCTTTCTTTTGCGGTTTTTGTGATTTCACAAACTAGCACAAAACAAGTTCAGACGGCTTTTTGAAACTCTTCATCTGAGGTTTTGGACAAGAACATGGGGTAAAATTGAATGACACAACGCGGGCAACGCAGCAAAATCAACATGGCGTAATTCGGGGTTATGTGACATTGGACAATGGTGGACTTTTGGTTATACGCTTGGGAAAGAGTTTCAGTAATTAACCAAAATTTTGCGCCATGCTAATTGAGAGTTGGTGTGTTTTTACTATTCAGTAAGAGAATATACCATAACTTAAGCATAGAAAAGGTCTTGTTTGTGTAAGATATGTAGGGTCAATAGAAGAAACCATTGGACAGGCGCATAATCTGTTCCAATCATCTTTCCCGAATTTTCCAAAAACCACTGCTGTGTGGACGGGAGCAGAAAGGCAAAACAACCCACGAAAAACAGTGACTTCGCCCGCCTGAGAACCTTCAATTTAGATAACTCCCTGCTCCAAATATTAGAGACAATACGAGACATGTTTTGCGCGTTCCAAAGATCACATGAAACAGGAGTCCATGGCAGAGGGCAAACACTCATTGTTTGAATACAATGAGGCACACAAACGACCTGCCACCTCGCTGGTGTGGACCCAAGTGACGTGGCGTCTCTGGAATGCCAGTCTGCTCGACCAGGGCCGCTCAGAACGGGCTGCCATCTGAAGGGGAAGGGCAGGGGAACAGACTCAGATGTGGACGTGAAGGGATGGGAAATCAAACAAAATCTGAACGTGACGGGGTGGGAATCAACCGGGACAGGAAAGAGAAATTATGGGAATTGAACAGATGTGGACAGGAAATCAGAAACTGAACGAGACGAGAACAGGAAATCACGGGAAGCAAACGAGATGCAACAAGAAGGGATGGGAATCGGTGGAGATGTGAATGAAAAGTGATGGGAATTGAACGAGATGTAAAGGAGACGTGAAGGAAATCAAACAAGTTGTGAATGAGAATGAATGGGAATCAATTGAGGTACGAACGAGGAGTAAGAACCAAAGGAACTGTGAAGGCAGAAGGGATCGGAAGTAGACTGAAAGGAAAAACGGGGAAGTGGTGGGCGACTGTTAGGTGACAGGGAGCGGGGAGATTTCAGAGTGGGACGTGAACGTGAAAAGATGGGAATCAAGACTGTGACATAAACAGGAATTGCGAGTCTGAGACTGGGATGAACCAGAAGGGATGAGAATCATGAAGGAATGTAAGCGGAAAAGATTGGGGATCAGGGTGGACTATAGGAAAAAAAAAAAAAGGTAGGAACCAAACTTACTGAGACGTGGAAGAAATGAAAATTAGGACGAAATGTAAACAATTAGGGACGGAATGTAAACTGGGATCTAAATTGGAAAAGGATGGGAATCAATGGGAAATGGGAATCAATGGGAGAATCAATGGGAAAAGGATGGGAATCAATGAAAAAGGATGGGAATCAATGGGGAAAGGATGGGAATCAATGGGGAAAGGATGGGAATCAATGGGAAAGGATGGGAATCATGGGAAAAGGATGGGAATCAATGGGAAAGGATGGGAATCAATCGGGGAAAAGGATGGGAATCAATGGGAAAGGATGGGAATCAATGGGAAAAAGGATGGGAATCAGACAATGGGAAAGGGAAGTGAGGGTGAGAATCAAAAACAAAAAAGGATGGGAATCAATGGGCGAAAGGATGGGAATCAATGGGAAAAGGATGGGAATCAATGGGGAAAGGATGGGAATCAAACCAGAGGGTGTGACCTGCACTGGACAGGAGTCAGGATGGGGGTTTCTGAGATGTTGGAACGAAAGGGAATGATGGTGGAATGTGAAGAGAAATGGCCAGGAATAGAAATGGAATGGAGTTCAGACCCGGAAAAGCAAAGGGATTCGGATAATCAGCAAAAGCCAACATGTCTCAAAGGGATGGCAATCAGACTGAGATTCGAGAACGGAAAGGAATGGGAATCGGGATCGAATGTGAAGAGAAAGGGATGGAAATCAGACTGAGATGAAAACGGACGTGGTGGCGTCCTCCGGGGTGGAGCTCACTCACGCCGGCTCCGGACTGAATGTGAAGAGAAAGGGATGGAAATCAGACAGATGAGAACGGAAAGGAATGGGAATCGGGATTGAATGTGAAGAGAAAGGGATGGAAATCAGACTGAGATGACTGAAAACGGAAAGGTTGGGGTGGGAATCAGGACTGAATGTGAAGAGAAAGGGATGGAAATCAGACTGAGATGTGTGAAAGAGATTGGGAGTGATGGGTGACGGGAAAAAAAAAAAAAAAACGGTCATACACACAAAACCCCACTGCCTGTCTATACAGGCAGTGTCCGCAGGAGTATCAGCCTGCGTACGCAGAAAGAAAAGAAAGAAAGAAAAGATGTAATTCGGAAGGAATGGGAATCAGCAATGAGAGATGAACTGACAGGGTGGGCATCAGAAAGAAGAAATGTGAAGGAAAAGGAATGGGCACGAAGTTGCGATGTGAACAGGAACAGATGGGTACCATTATGGAAACGTGAACAACCAGAGTGGGCATGTGACAGGGAGGACACATGAAATCATAATAGGATGAGAATGGAAAGAAAGAGACATGAGGAAGTCAGGGCTATCGGAAAATGAGGATGAAATATGAATCAAAGTTGCAATGTAACAAGAAAGGAGGAGAATCGAGACAAAATGTGAACGAGAAGACATGGAAATCTTGTTGGGTGATGTCAACGGAACAGGGAGGGATAGTAATCAAGGTGAAACTTGTACGAGAAGGGATGGGATTCAGGCTGGGGTATCAACGGGAAGGGTGAGATGTGAACGGGAAAGGATGTGAATCCAGGCAGGGTGTGAACGAGAAGGTGATGTGAATCAAGCTTGGATGTGAACGAGAGGGGATGTGAATCAAGCTAGGATGTGAACGAGGAGGGTGGGAATCAGCTAAGATGTGAACAAGAAGGGTGGGAATCAGGATCGGATGTGAACGAGAAGGGATGGAATCAGGCTCGGATGTGAACGAGACAGGGTGGGAATCAGCTAGGATGTGAACGAGAAGGTGTGTGGAATCAGGATGTGTGAACAAGAAGGGTGGGAATCAGGATGTGAACAAGAAGGGTGGGAATCAGGATCGGATGTGAACGAGAAGGGTGGGAATCAGGATGTGAACAAGAAGGTGGGAATCAGGATGTGAACAAGAAGGGTGGGAATCAGGATGTGAACAAGAAGGGTGGGAAACAGCATTGGATATGAACAAGAGGGTGGGAATCAGGATCAATGTGAACAAGAAGAGGTGGGAATCAGCATTGGATGTGAACAAGAAGGGTGGGAATCAGGATGTGTGAAAGAAGAGTGGGAATCAGGATTGGATGTGAACAGAAGGGTGGGAATCAGGATCGATGTGAACAAGAAGGGTGGGAATCAGGATCGATGTGAACAGAAGGGTGGGAATCAGGGATCGATGTGAACGGGAAGAGATGAGAATCAGGATCGGTGTGTTCCATCAGCGGTATTAATCCCAGGCCGCTCATTCAGTCCAAATACTAGCAGTTCAGAGAGAGCAGTCAATGTCTGATTACACAGCCACCCATGGGAATCAGACTCTGAACAAGTAGGGTGGGTCATCACGCCGCTCTTTAGTGGAACCTACTCTGTTATCAAGGTACGCGTATGCAAGACTCCATCTATGAAGTCAGCTTCTGACAACGACTTTGCCTTGTGAACGGGAACATTTTCTTTTTTGTTTCTTTCTGATACACAGGCTAAACGGGACGCTCCCTGTATATACATGCAGTGGAGTTTTGTGTGTATGACCGTTTTTTTTTTTTATCCCGCCATTAAGGCAGCCATACTCCATTGTTTCGGGGAAGGTCTCATGCTATGTTCCCTCAGCGGTACCACGGCCAAACACGCCTTCTCTTCCGAAAGTTGGTGATGGGATTTTAGTGTGTTCAGACAGTTGTGCAGATTCACACACAGAACCTCCCATTATAGTCTCATTCGAAGGACTGTATGGGGAATGGGTCATCACCAATGTTAACTCCGAGTGGAACCCACCCTGGTACCGAAATTCGAATGCAAGACCCAACTATGACGAGTCGGGCGCTCTACCTGCTGAGCTATTCCTTGCCCCAGTGCCACATTATTTTCGGCGTTAACCACTCCCGAGACATACACATACCTGCATCGCAGCAACACGCTCAGAGACCTTTTGACTGGATGGAACTCAAATGACTCACAAAATATATGTTGTTAACAGTTACACTGACAACAACAACACTTATTGTAATCACATTTTAAAACAATACTATTGTGTCTGCGTTCACAAAGGGATGAATAATGAAGTTGATGGTCTTCCTCATAAAGTATCATAATCTGTACAAACCTGGCTTGTACGGAGAACTGATTTCCTAGCAGTAACAATTCATGAAATAATGTTAGGGTGCTCATAACAACAAGGCTTACGTAACAGCTTACGGTTCTCTAAAAGACAGAACAAGCAGGGGATCAGTGACACTGTGTCCTGAGCTGAAATCGGCCTGTTCCTTTCCTGTCAGGCTTTCTGACGTGAAAATCGCATTCAGGCGTTAATCAATCACACTAGCAAATATATCACCTAGACAGGTCAACAATTACTAGGTCTATGATGATCACCATTCGAATCACTGTCACTTCTGTTTTACTTACACGCAGGCTTTATGATTCCAAAGATACCTTTAACATGAACATCTCCAAGAATAACAATGAGATTAAAACAACATTTCTTTTAAACGAAACATTTTTTGAAAAAAAGCGACAGGTCATTTGCATTACGTTCTGAGCCATATGCTTCATTATTATTTAGTTCATTGACAATTGATTTTAATTCTTGTATCCCATAAGCTATGCGTTCAGCTCTAAAAGTAGCATCCCTTTCTCGCTTGGATTTTGTCTTTTACCTTTCTTACAGCTTCTTCGTTAATCATACAGTTTACATCACTCATTTATCCTACTGGTTTTAATTGTACGTTCGTGTTCCTTAAAAACAACCCAACACAGCATGTTATACTACCTCGTGTAGCGCTGAAATGCTGGTCGTGTTTACCTCCCTTCCTAGCCCTTCTCTCCCCTACCACCACCTCTTCCTTCTTCCTCCAGTCCCACCACCACCGTCTCCTACATCTGCAGTCCCTGAGCAATGAGAGTTTGACGACAGGTTCAGACCCTTGAAAGGCAACCACAATACGACCCATCACCCTCCCGCGCCCTTCTCCTCGGCGACGGAGTGATCCCCTCTACCCACTCCCGACCTTCCCCCCCTATCCTCCACCCTCTCCTACCCCCACCTCACCCCACTCCCTTCCCCTCCCACCACGAGCAGTACCAAGGGAAATGTCACCAAACTGTGTGAAAAACAGCTGCAACGCAGTTGGCAAAACAGCCACTGTGTGAACGTGTGCTTGCAAAGATTCGTCAGATTTCCACCTTCGTCTCGGAGGCCGAGATTTTTCCAGTTGAAGGGAGGAAGTTGGATCTGAACCTATTGAACGGAAGCCTGATCTAGGCCTTTTAAAGAGCAGAAGACGATTACGCATGAACAGATGTACAGCGAGGATAAGGGGATAAAGTCGCATGCTAAGGAGAGGGAGTGGGGTGGGTGTTGTCAGGAGACGGAAAAGATGGAAAGTAGGATGCGTTGTCCTGACGTGTTGAAGAAGAGAAAGATGAATTGATTAGTGTGCTTATTTGTTTATATTCAGTTTTTTACCTGTTCTCTTCGTCCTTGTGTATTCACGAAGCTTGAAAGGTTAAATTAAAGAAACCGGAACTTGCCCTGTTTTGGATAAAAGGCAGGATTACACATGCATGCACGCACAATTTTATGCACAATTTACCCTTGTTGCGGGGTAAAAGACTGAAACACTGAACACACTGACTGAAACAGTTTACTGTCAGATTAACACTGAACACACACACACACACACACACACACACACACACACGTTGAACCCACCATAAAAAAGTAACAACCAGAAACGGAGGCACACTAAACCTTAACTTCACAAACCGCTGCATGGAGATGCACTCGCATTTCCTGTCCACATAGGCCACAATTTGGCTTGGGACCCAGGGCTGAAGTACATGCCCCTCACCCTCAACCATGTGAGCCTATTCCGCGGTCCACTCACGTTCGCCCTGTCAAAGACCTTGTCAATCCGAGCGCAAACTCTACAGGTCAATCCGAACGCAATGTCAACAGGATTCGGCAGGAAAGGTTCCTGTGTATCGGGCGGTCATGTGACCCTGATGACCACTGAAAACCCCTCGCCTGTCGGGGCGTGGTCCTGAGGCCGTCCACACAATCAGTGTGGTGTTAAGAGCGATCCTAGTCCCCGGAAGATTCAGATTGTTTGTCGATAGCTTCCTCTGTTGGTCTGTGTGTCGGTCTGTCTCTGTCTGTCTGTCTGTCTGTCTGTCCGTCTGTCTGTCTGCGTGTCTGTTTTCTCTCTCTCTCTCTCTCTCTCTCTCTCTCTCTCTCTCTCTCTCTCTGTCTGTCTGTCTGTCGTCCGTCCGTTTTTTGTCTGTCCGTCTGTGTGTCTGTGTGTTTGTCTGTCTGTGTGTCTGTCTGTCTGTCTGTCTGTCTGTCTGTCTGTCTGTCTCCCTCTCTCTCTCTCTCTGTTTTGAATGAACATGGACTGATATGTCGTTATATTACCAGGCCAAGGAAGACGAAATGCATTTTTTTTTTTTTATTTTGCTGTCCTGCTCTCAATGACCTTCAAAAAAATTATTAAGCCAAAGTATTATTTTGATCCTTGTAGTTTTAGAGTCTGCTTACTATTAGCGGCAAGTAATGAGCGTGTCCTCTTTGATCTTGACAGGTACATATACGAAGCACAAAAGCGACTATGAGCAATGTATTCATGATAGTTTTGCACAGTATATAGTATGCGTAACTGGTTTTTTTTTTTCATTTCTTTTTGTAAGAATGCTTCTTTATTCATGTGTTGCAGGCGTCACCCCTTCAGTACGGGCTATGGCCTTAATCTGAATAAATTATTCGTATTCTCTCTCTCTCTCTCTCTCTCTCTCTCTCTCTCTCTCTCTCTCTCTCCTACTAACTTATTCATTCTCTTATCTGCTAGTGATACATTCTTATAGAGAAAACAGTGGTTGGTTTACTGACAAAACTAATTAGTGTAGATAAAACTGCGTCTGGTTCCATCCAGTTAAGCTTTCATGGGGATAAGAGTAGTATCGTGGCATTCAGAACATTTTGTTTTCTTTTTTGACATGGACCGAGAGATAGTTCTATAATGGCATTAAGATGACTGTTGAGAATTGATTCTGTTATCTGTTAAATTAATTCCGTTATCTGTGAATATTGTTTTCGATAAACTTAACTTCAATTATGCATGTCGTCCGTAAATTTTTGTAAACAGAGCGATAATTCCACAAGGTTTTGTTATTTTTTTTTAAAGCATTTTATGTACAGTTTAATGGTGAACGATGGGATTTCAATAAGTTCCTTCTTCAATAAAACTGTTGGCCTATTCGCGCTGAATACAAAAATATATGTGTTAATGTGCAAACATCGAATAATTTTGTTATGGTTAACACCGATTTTTTTTAAAGTGCTGAACAATTAATTACTGGGGGACTTGTTTGCCCCCACTGCTGAATTGTTCAGCATTATATTGTTTGGTCATTCAGTGGGCGATTGCATCTCTTAGGATATCCAATTAGAGATTGTTCTGCACAGTTCTTAGCCGCTGACAATGCTTGGGTTATTGAACAGCAGAGCTGACCACTCAGATTGTTCCGTATCTTTTGATCTCCCTTGCATCCTTAATGGATCCTCAAGCATGTGCTCAAAGATTGTCCCCTACATGTTATACTGTTTGCATAATGTTTTTAGTTTTTCAGCAACTTTTTTCCTCTCCGCACCTTCGTTTTGTTTTATTCACTACCTTTCGCTGGCTGCTTTGGGGGTACTGCTGGATTCTCTTTGAACCCTTGGTGGTGAGAGAACACCACAGAATTATGGATTGTGGTGTGTCTCTATTTGACGCCAAGAGCGCCAAGAGTCCCGCATGCATGTACATACAATAATACACAAAGTTTGGTCATATGTTCAAGATTGTAGAAATAAGGGAGTAATAAGTCTCCGTATCTGTAGTGGTACTTAATTCTGTCTAACTGACAGTATGTGGGTGAATGAGGAGTAATAAATGCTTCTCAAAATGAACCTTCAGCAAGCTTATAGTTTCCGAAGCGATAGACATATATATAGATATTTGCCATAGACAGATTATAGCAATGGTTCTCTCATGCAATCGCAGAAGGGTTTTCATGTTTATAAAATATTATTTCCCTTTTAATTACCATCAAGTTTCTTTCTTAATTTTTAAATCTTCGCTAAGTCATTATTATTAAAATGGGAGTATTGTAAATCTAAACTTGCTTTTTATCCACTACTTAATTGTTCAGCATTAGATGTTTTGAAAGTGTAAATATCAATTTTACTTAAAACATTACTGCTGTCCTTAAACGACGTATTTACACAATAAAGAACGAAAACAGAAAAATCTTTTCCCCACCTGCTCACTTCTGTCCTACTTCATCAAATTGTTGACTGAACAGTGCTTATACATGTAGCACTTTTTTATCCAGTGGCCATGATGTGCTAAGGGATCATCCAATAGGGCACCCTTGTTGCAATGATAACAAAGTACAAGCATGTCGGGGAGTACATACACGGCATAGGTGGACAGAATGATACGTTACCTGAGTATACGGAAGGAGGGACATTCATAGAGTAATGACTTACATTGATAGTTTGAGTAATGATTTACACTGATTGTCCAAAACAGGGAAAGTCGTGATGGTATTGCTTAAGTGCACCGAGTTGATGTATTATTTAGTCGAGCTAAACACAGCAAGGTTATCTCTGCACTCACAGATGCATATACGCACACTCATGCATGTCACACATTCGTTTCTCTCCTAACACGACTGAGAACCAGAAAAACAATTTCTATGCTACTTATAATTACACATAAAAAATGCAATTACACAAAATGGAATAATTAAAACATAAAAAGATCAATACCTCCTAATCCTGGGTTATGATGAAATGGCTTTTTTACCTGGCCAGGTTTCCACACACACTTTCGCCCCATAGTTCTCGAACAAGTCACTTTAAGTTTTCTTCATCACTGGGTGATGGTGACGCCCTTGGCTGACTGGCAACCAGGTTTCAGGACTGAGTCTTCGTGTCGTCTCTGGGAACTCGACGCAGAAGTCTTCATCTTAGTCTCTTTCACCTACCTCTGGGCTTCAAACTCAGTCTTTCTTTTCAGCTTGTCTTTTACCCTAGAGACCTTGCTGTACCCACTTCTGTCTCCCAGATCACGTTTTTCTCAACCCTACTCTGTCCTGCTCACTCTTCTCTCTCTCTCTCTCTCTCTCTCCTCCGTTCTCTCTCTCTCGTGGTGTTGTTCTCCATCATCTTATATAGGAATGGACACAAAGGATTTCCCTTTGGGCCATGCCTTTGTCCATGCTACTTCTCTACCACCACCTTGTTCACAAGTACACAGAATTCCCCTTTCGCTACATTCTTCCACACATCAGCATTTACACACATCCCTACCTAACTGTTTAGGAAACAGCCACTTCGCACCAATTGGACATCAAAAATTTCCGCCGACTCCAACGTCCACACGCATTCAACCAGCCTGACAAAGTATCAACACAGTGCCTACGGCAATACCATCTGAACAAGCCCAAGACTTCCGCTCTGCAAGGTCTGTCTACAAAGCAACTTCAGCTGACTGAGCATTTAGCGCCCACTCCATGCTCCAAGGTCCTAGTGGCTAAATTTTCCTCCCTTTCGCTATCGGGAAGTTCGAACTCGGGAGGGTCCTCACTACCTTAGATGCCATCTGTCAAGTGACGATTAATTACCTGACCACTTCAACCTCCTTGACAGTTTGACCGTATGCGCTAGGTGACAGTTTTGACCGTATGCGCTAGGTGAGGTTGTACTGCTAATCGGCCCATTACCTATTTCTCCACCACGCGCGGCATTCTTTTTCCTCTAAAGCACTTAAGGCCCTTTGTGAGAGGTTTCGCTCCCTTGACACTGATAAAAGACAAGCCACACCAGCATACAAGCACTGTCATATGTCGTGAAAAGGAAAAAAAGAAGTGCCAGCGATAGCTCCATAGTTACAAGGTGGTTGATCAAACCGTTAAATAGAGGTGACAAGTGCTTCATGTGTCAGCCATTTAGTGTGGAAATCTTTATAGTTCATGTTCATGTACGCGATTTTTTTTTTTTTGTTTTTTTTTTTTTTTAATCTTGTATCGAAATGTTGATGATTTCAGAAAACCTGCTACATGTTGAAGGCTGTCTTTGAGTTTACATGTGTACGTACATTATTTTGCCAAAGGAATAATGAAGTAGAAAATACAATCAATCGCGACTGTTGCATCAAATCCTAAAAGAAAAAGCTATTCTGTGGGACGTTTATTCTGGGCATTGGTACATTTCTCTGTGATTAGTTCAGTAAAAATATCCCAGAAACGCTGAGCATAAGTGCACCTCCAGAAACATATGGTCAATACTACCTTACACAGCCCACAGAAGCTGTACCTGTCATCAGTAACGACTCAACTTCTTTTAAAATAATATTCGTGTCTGTGTCTGTTTGTCTGTCTGTTTGGACGTTTGTGTCTGAGTCCATGCGTGTGCATTTGTGTGTGTGTGTGTGTGTGTGTGTGTGTGTGTGTGTGTGTGTGTGTGTGCAATTTCAAACTGCAATTTCAAACTTCAGACCTCCACTATCTGTTTAGGACATAAGTTTCGTTTCAAATTGTTGTGACTGACTAGTTCATTGTAAGCACTACTAGTTCATTGTAAGCACTACTAGTTCATTGTAAGCATTACTAGTTATTGTTCACTATTGTAAGCACTACTAGTTCACTGTAAGCACTACTAGTTCACTGTAAGCACTACTAGTTCATTGTAAGCACTACTAATTCATTGTAAGCACTGTTTGCAGACTGATTTCATCGAGTCCAGTCAAGCGTTAAAAAAAACAATCTGTTTGATCAAGTTCCTGAACAACATATGTAAATGCTACAATGCGCACATTCGTTTATATGTATATGTGTGGTTGTTGTGTGTGTGTGTGTGTGCATCCTTGTGCGTGCGTGCGTGAGCGTGTGTGCGTGCGTGAGTGCGTGTGCAGTGTGTGTGTGTGCGTGCGTGTGTGTGCGCGCGCGCATGTTGTGTGTATTTCTGTGTGTGTGCGCGTGTGTGTGTGTGTGTGTGTGTGTGTGTGTGTGTGTGTGTGTGTGTGTGTGTGTGTGTGTGTGTGTGTGTGTGTGTGTGTGTGTGTGTGTGTGTGAGAGAGAGAGAGAGAGAGAGAGAGAGAGAGCGAGAGAGAGAGAGATAGCGCATGAGCGCGCGCGCATGAGCGTCCGCGCATGTGTGTCTGTTGTTTCTGTTGTATTATCATTATCAATTTTGTTGCTGTTGTTATGAATGTTATTTCCAGTTTTCTCAAACATATTTGTCAAACTATGCAATTTTTCACAGAGGCCTTACAAAGGAGGATATCATACCCTGAAAATTCTAGGGTTAAAACCAAAACGACCGAGCCTAGATCAAGCTTCGCTGAATTACGCTAGCTTCGATTGTACACGATAACCTGCCTCAGCATCGAACGGATTTTCAGGAGTTGTCGGATAGCCTACAGTTTAACCTTTTCTGTCCAGATTTAAGGTAAAAAAAAAATAAAAATAAAAAAAATAAAAAAAGCAAAAGAAACAAAGAAAAAGAAAAGCACACCATCTGTGAATAACATTATAGCCGCGAATAATGAAAGCGTAAGCAGTTATTTCTATGACAATAGCAATGATCCTGGTGGTGATGGTGGTGATGATGATGATGATGGTGGTGGTGATGGAGGCGGTGGTGGTGGTGGCGGGGTGGTGGTGGTGGTGGTGATAAGGTCACATTGCCGACCTGAGACGCAGAAGAGACAGAGAGAGAGAGAGAGAGAGAGAGAGAGAGAGAGAGAGAGAGAGAGAGAGAGAGAGAGAGAGAGAGAGAGAGAGACTGTCACCGCACACACGCGCGCGCGCATGCACGAACGCACGCACGCACACATCAACGCACACACGCACACACACAGACGCAACACACACACACACACACACACACACACACACACACACACACACACACACACACACACAGAGGGGAACCAGAATAATTCAAGTACCTGAAGTACTATTATAAAGAGATAAACTTTGAAAATGCTAGTAGGCAGCTAGAACGATTTAAAAAAAAGGGAGAGAAAAAAACCAATACATCAGACTGAGAAAGATGGTACTCACAACATACCAAACCCTGATTAGATGGTGAGCCGTTCAGACCTATTTGTCTGAGGCTTTAAAGGACATTGACATGTTGTTAATATTCCCTATGCCTTGAAAATATAACTTTCTGCACAGTACTTTTTTCGTATTGCAAAATAACATACTGTGAACAGTATTTTTCAATGATGATGTCATCTTTCCCTCCATGATCAAGATGGTCGCGTACATTTTTACGGAAAGATTTGACGAAGGCTGAAGAAAACGTTTTGCCCGAAAAAATACAGCATGCATTTCACAAAAACTAAGTCTGTCGGCGTCCAATAATCCTAACATTCGACGAAAACAAAGCAATTTGTCATTTTTCTATGGTAACTGTAGCAATAGGCTCTCGAAAAATGTTCAAATTAGCAGGTGACAGGGGGGGGAGGGGAGGGGCGAGGGTGGGGTGTGTGTTCAGTAATCTCTAACTGCACTTTTTGAGTTTCAAAACAACTCTGGTCATCAGCAGGAGGGGGGGGGGGGGGGGGGGGGGGGGGGGGGGGGGGGGGTTAGCCTATACGCAAACCTCACAACTGTTAACACAAATTTCAAAAAGTTTCTTTTTCTTAATAAATGATTCTTTATTTGAACAGTCTTTGAATTATGAATCGGATCGGATGCAATTTACAATTCACTCTGACGTATCATTAAGATGCAAGACGCTATTTTTTTTTTTCTAAACCCTAAAAAGGAATAGTGAAACAAATCCATATCGTCCAATAGACTGCGTGATTCTTTAGGCAAGAATAAAAAGCAGACAAACCGTCTTGGAAGCCAAACTCCTGTGTGAAACAGTTTATACCAATCATGAATTTCTAAAACCTGTATTCACAATCGATATTTAAAAAAAAAAAAAAAAAAAAAAACCGCAACCAGCTAAAAGCTTTTCTTTTTTCAGAGACGCACGATAAACAGTCAACTGGCCCCAAAATAAACAGTCAGCAGCTATAAACAATGATGTATCTGATACCTGCAGATCCGAAGACTGCGAATCGGACTGTAGAAGAGTTTCCAGCTGTTCATATTCAGCTTCGGCCATTGTGGACGATGGTAAATTGACGTCTGCTTCTGTCCGTACTCTTAGCCAGTAGTCTCCCTTGACCCTACTGTGAGCTGACGACCGCGATGGCCTTTCGCTGTCCCCCCTACCTTTCTCCTCCTCCCCCCCCCCCCCCCCTCTCTCTCTCTCTCTCTCTCTCTGTCTTTCTGCCCCAACTCTACCACCCACCGACCCCATCCCCCCCCCATGCACGCACCCACGCACGCACGCACGCAACTGAGAGAGAGAGAGAGAGAGAGAGAGAGAGAGAGAGAGAGAGAGTACACACAGGCAGATTTCCACGCAAACTCAAGGCGTTTTCCAAACACTGGAAGGCGGTGGGGTTGCGGTGGATGGGCGGGAGGTGAAGTATGTTGGTCTGTTGTTTTCGTTTTTCTCTTTTTTTTTTTAATTGAACTATCTTTTAAGGTACACTTTGTGTAAAAAAAAAAATTAATTAATTAAAAAAAAAAAACCTCCAGAGCTTTCCAAAGTTGTACTAATGGAATGACAGGATTTTTTTTTTCACAGAAAGAGAGGGAGAGGCGGGATGGTGGTGGCGGGAGAAAGGAATTGCTCAGAGAGAAAGAGGGAGGAAGGGAGAGAGTGGGGGGGGGGGGGGAGGGAGAAAGGGGAGCAACAGAGAGAAAGCCAAACAGTTGGAGGAAGAAGAAAGAGGAACATGGGAAAGAGTGAGTCAGACAGAGATGAAGAGAAAGAAAGAGATAGGATGGACAGACAGACAGACAGACAGATAGATGGACAGAGTGACAAAGAGAAAAAGAGAGAGCGAGAGGTAAGAAAGTGGGGGTGTTAGCGCGATGGAAGCCTGAAAAAAGAGCAACAGAGAGACGGGGGCACAGAGAGAGAGAGAGAGAGAGAGAGAGAGAGAGAGAGAGGCGCGGACGGACAGACAGAGACAGACAGACAAACGGACGGATTGACAGAGGACTGACAGACAGATATAGACAGAGTGGTAGATAACACACAAACGCGCGCACACACACACACACACACACACACACACACACACACACACACACACACACACAAACAAACAAGCGCGCGCGCGCGCGCGCGCGCACTGACTTTCCAAAAGAGACATTGAGGATAGACTGAGAGATAGACCGTGAAAGAGACAACTAGAAATAGAAGGGAAGGGGGGGGGGGGGGGGGGGGGGCAAGAAGGAGGAGGACACACGGGCATGCACGCAGATAGACAGACAGACAGACAGACAGACAGACAGAAGAAAGAATGTGTGCATGCAAACGGCGGCCAGATGGAGAGAACGGAGGGGGGGGGGGGGGGGGGGGAGGTTTTGCCTTGGACATTCCACTGGTGGCGGGTGACCTTTCTCATGCCCCGAGTTGGGGACCCCCAAAAAATCCTCCTCCTCCTTCATCTCTTCCTACTGTTCCTTCAGATCTTTTCTCTCTCTCTCTCTCTCTCTCTCTCTCTCTCTCTCTCTCTCTCTCTCTCTCTCTCTCTCTCTCTCTCTCTCTCCTTTCAGGGGTTGTCGAGATCGGCCTGGTGAAAGCTTCAACTCAAAAGAACAAGAAAAAAGGAAGTCGGAAAGAAGAAGCTTTCTTCCCTTTTTTTTTTTTTTTTTTTCAAAAAGTGGAAGAGAAGGAAGAGGAAGTAGGAAGGTATGTAGCGTGTCCATTTGTGTTTGTGACTGGTAAAAAAGGTATGGACGGGCGGGGTTTTGCACTCATCGCTCGTTGTGTTTGTGACTGGTAAGAAAAGTATGGAAGGGCGGGGGTTTGCACTCATCGCTCTTTCTGGACGTCAAAACCTATATCAGTGTATAATTTGCAGCATAAGATTTCATTTGATGTCTTTTTGATAACAGAGAGAAACCCAATAGGCTGATTTTTTTCAGCCAGATTTACCAGTTTATACATCAGATAAACTCCTTCCCCCCCCCCCCCCCTTTTTTTTTTTTTTTTTTTCTTATGTATTTTCTGTCTCATCTTCTTTGCCATCTCAGTAACACCATACCCACGTCGCTCATTCCACCCCCCTCTCCTCTCCTCCCGTCCACAGACACATTCTGCCCTGTCCTGCCGAAGCCCCGACTACGGTCATTCCCAAGGGAGCAGTCAGTGTCAAGTCGTCATGAGGTAACCCACCACCGGAGACACCGCACTGCTGCTGAGTCACTTGGGTGATATTCAGAGGTGTCTGTTCTGATCCAACATATGCAGAACACCAACTACTAAGCTGCCTACTGACGACAACGATTTCATGGTCGCGGAGTCAGTGTGAGTGAGCTCTCCCTCCGGAAGGCGCGTGCATCTAACGACAGTCCCCATAAATTGGTCATGCCGGTCCGACAGAACCAAACCATAGGCACAGGCGTGGGCAGGTGATAAAGCCTGAGGTCGTCATGACAGCATGGCCTGATAGGCCACAGCATCTGAGGGGAATCTCATGGAGGAAGATGAGGAGGATGATAATGCAACGGATTTCCTTTCTGAGACTGCTTATGAGAGCTGTACTCTACGCTTACTTCCATTATTTCCCAGCGTCATCCACGCCCGATACGGATACCTGCAGTGCTGGTATCATCAAAATTCGAGCAACACTCTCACAGACACACCCATTAAGTGGACGAATCGCGACTGTGTGTTCCCAGTCTTACCAGTTGAGCCTATAGCAAAGCCAGCTCTGGGTAGGAGCAGATCGGGGCAGAAAAATCCCACCATAAATAAATCTGATGAAAATCGAACCCATTACTTCCCGGCTGGGAGTACGCGATGCTAACCACTTCGCCACGGCGGCTGGCATATGTCTTGAATCATTCCATAGCTTGTAAATCGCTGTAGATAGTTTTCTTTCTTTCTTTCTTTCTTTTCTTTCTGCGTACACAGGCTGATACCCCTGCGGACACTCCCTGTATGTCTAGGCAGTGGAGTTTTGTGTGTATGATCGTTTTTTTTATCCCGCCATTAAGGCAGCCATATCCATCTTCGGGGAAGAAGGTGCTGCTATGTGTAACGTGTCATCCATACCAACGGCCAACTGGCCTTCTCTTCCGAAAGTTGGTGGTGGGATTTTACGTGTGTTCAAGATGTTGTGCGTGCGTTCACACATGGAACCTCGGTTTATAGTCTCATGCGAAGGATTTTATGGGGAATGGAGTCAGAACCAATGTTCAACTCCGAGGGAAAAATTCCCCTGTACTGAAACGGCCCGGCGGAGATGCAAACCCACAACCCAGGATCACCAGAGTCCGGCGCTCTACCAACTGAGCTATTCCGGCCCCCGATATCAGTTTAAGAAAGAAAGTAAACTTTCGCTCTCTTTGTGAGACAAAGACATGAACGTAACTTAAACAAATGCTGCTTGCTTACGGCACCATCAATTCGCTTAGCGCAGATGCAGATACAAGACAGACAGAACAGAAACATGCCCTAAAAAGAGATGTTCCACTCTTGCCCATAGACCCTGCGCCTGACACACGAACACGATAACAACAAGTATTATCCGAGTGGTCGTCACGGCGTTTCACTGGGCAAAGGGGAAATGCTTGTCCATGACCAGTTCCTGTCCGAGTATCCCCGTGCATACTGGGTACCCCACCCAACGCTAGCGTAAAATACCTTTCGCTTACAGTTGCGTATTGGATCTTCTCTCTCTCTCTCTCTCTCTCTCTCTCTCTCTCTCTCTCTCTCTCTCTCTCTCTCTCTCTCTTCTCTAAATGTATACGCAACCCATCTTTTCGGATAATTCGTGTATTGCCTTATGTTTTTGTCTTATTTATTTCTTTTGTTGTTCGGGGGGGGGGGGGGGGGGGAAAAACACCAATTTGGTGGCTAATTACTTACAAAATTACTTGCTCATTTGGCGGCAAAATCCTAAGAAGAAGACAGCTTAAACACAGAAAGGCCCTCTTTCACAGAGCAAAGGACAGTATGGGGGGTGGGGTGGGTGAGCACTGCTTAAATAGCATCCCTTCCCCACCTCCCCCCCCCCCCCCCCCCCCCCCCCCTCTCTCCCTTTAATCCAACCTGGTTTTATTTTTCACTCCGCGCTCTCTCGTGGTTTATGGTTGTTCTTTCTTTATGATCCACAGAGTTGGATCCTCCTCCCCCCCTCAAAACAAAAAAAAAAAGTTCAGTGCAAGCAGATGAACATAGAAAGCTTAAATGCTGTCAATGACATTTAGGCGTCATAAACTTTTTTCAACTCACGTGAGCTGGGAAGCAAAGAGCAGAACACTGTGGTTTGTTTTGTCCTTTTTACAGGCTAACACAAGAATCTGAAGACATGTTTATTTCTGTGATTATCTGTAGAAAGACAAAGCAAATCATAAGATCGATGTCTGAAATAAGGGATCGCTTCATTTCCCCGCTGACCTTTGCTCCCAGCCCTAGCTCCACAATCCGCTTTCACGCACATACAGATCATCACCACCACCACCACTGCCGTCCTCTAACCCCTCCTAGATGCACACCTATGCACACACCACACACACACACACACACACACACACACACACACACACACACAGAGTAGTTTATTGTTGTCAACCTACTGCATGGTAGTGAGGAAAGTGCATGGGCCATGTATGGAACAGGTGGTTCCGTCACGGCTAAGAACAAGAACGATCTTGACAACCAAGGAGAAACAAGGGGGGGGGGGGGGGGGGGGGGGGGGGTCAAAACCAAAGTGACCCCGTATAACGTTTCCCCTCTTTTCCGAGCGGTTGGAAGCTACTTCACGGGTGACCTCATCTCACTACCCTCTTTAATCTGCTGAAAGGCATTGTCTTGATGTTGGCATCGTTAGCCAAAGGACGGCCCGCGTTTCCGTGACATCACGCGATGATGGCCGCCATGACACATGGAAAACTGAAGTGGTGTTCTCCATTGCCAGGAAATCCGCGGCACAGAAGGCCAGTGAAAGACTGAAAGAGACAGGGACGGAAAACCCAGCACTGAAGCAGGTGACTCACAATCAGTCGGTGGTACAGTGCAACAACGCCAACCTGTGACATTTCTCCATGGGTATTTCACCCTGTGACATGCCATGAAATATGATGGCTGTCCTCACTGACATAAGTCATGGCCATGATTCCATCACGTTCATGCCTTTTTAGAGGTATGTTTGTTTGTTTGTAGAGGTACGTTTGTTTGTGTGTGTGTTTTTAAGGTAGGACGATTTCCACTCTCCTTTCTTGGATGATAATGGTGGGTCACTAAACTTGTGCGGGAATTTCCACAAAATCAACCACATTCGATAGGGGAAAAAAGCAGTTAAGACACCAACACACATTCGATCTGTACCTCCACCCCACCTCTCTCTCTCTCTCTCTCTCCCACCTCTCTCTCTCTCTCTCTCACACACACACACACACACACACACACACACACACACACACACACACACATATTTGGTGTTGCTGACTTAAATCAGGAAACATTTCCATTCACTCCATCTCCACTCCTTTCCTGGAGGCGGGAGGTGGAGGGGGGGGGGGGGGGGGGGGGGGGGGGGGAACAAAACAAAACAACTTCAACAGTTTATACAGGGAAAGATGCCCTTTTGTGGATCTCCAGTGCAAGATCTTTCCGTCATATATTAGTCCATTTTTTTCCATTCTCTGTACATGTGTGTGGGTGTGGGCTGTACGCGCGTGCATGCGTGAGCGTGTGTATACGTGCGTGTGTGCATGCGTGTGTGTGTGTTTCTTTGCAACCAAATTCAATTTTTACGGAGAGAAGCAATCATAGCAGAAGAAAGTACCAAATGATATCGTTCCAGTTTAAATCCCATTTGGGGGAATAGTTTCAAAAAATTTCCTTTCATAACCCGATCCTGAAAATCACTTTTCCCCCCTCAGATGTCAAGGACAGTTTGGTGGTGTAACATTTTGATGCAAAGAACCTCTTGTACAGGAAAGGTACGAAAGGTAATCTTGCTGAATTGTCTCCCTCCAAAAGCAAGTGTCATTCTTAGCGAAAGAAGCTCTTGTACAGGAACGTAGGAAAAGTAATCTTGCTGAAGTGTCTCCCTTTACAGTCAACGTCATTCTTAGTGAAAGAAGTTCTTGTACAGGAAGGAAAGGTAATCTCTTGCCAAATGAGTTGAACCGCCTCTTCAGTCTCCTACCTCTATCTCTGTTCCTAATCCCAGCCTCCGCAAGAGTTGAAACCCCTAGTCAGTTCCTTCACCCATCTCTCATCCTCTCCCTGCTCCATCTGATTGTTCCCATCCCCCTTCGTTCCTTTGTGCACCATCAACACACACACACTACACACACACACAAACCGCTTGCGCGCGCGCGCGCCACACACACACACACACACACACACACACACACACACACACGCGCGCGCGCGCGCGCACACACACATATTCTCTCTCTCTCTCTCTCTCTCTCTCTCTCTCTCTCTCTCTCTCTCTCTCTCTCTCTCTTTCTCTCTCCAATTATCCCCTTTGAATGCATTTGTTCATATGGATTCAACAACTCAACACCCATCCACCATCGCACCTTTGTTTTCCAATCCCATCATTGTTTTTAATGGCTGATCTCGAGTGCAGGGGTACCCTACTTTAGGGATTCACTTGCTTTCAAATCCGATTTTGCTGTCAGGTTCAGACCTATTGATCCATACGATTTCACTGCATTTTGTACACATGTGTGGCGCAAATACCATGAATACGAATACGATGGGGGGGGGGGGGGGGGGGGGAGAAAAATCTCAAGACGAAGTTCTTGACCCGCAGTTGCTCTAATAACTATTGTGTTGTTATTATGACCAAAGACCGACAACTTTCGCGAACCCATGCGCGCGAAGTCTTTTCTAAATGACAGTGAGTAGAAACCACAGGCTCTAAAAGATCGAGGAAGAATAAAACAGAAAAAGTAAAGGAAAAAAAAAAAAAGCACTGGCGAGAAGACCTGACTTTTTGCCAGTCTGTTGATGAATCAGCTTTGAAGGTAATTTGTATTTGGGGGGAAACTTTTTTTTCACGGTAGGTACTGTAAGAACAGATATCCTTCTAGGCTCTGCTGTTAACCCCCTGCCGATACCTGTAGGTAATAACGAAAATGTGGAAGATGTGTCCACACATTTTTTTTAAATGCTCCCATTTTATAGTTAAAAACCGGAGAAAAAAGTACACCAGTAGCAATTTTAAGGTAAACTGGTCTGCTTGTTTCCTGTCCACGAAAAATTGGAGTGAATTGATTAGATCACAATGTGGGTGTTCTATAAATGGAAAACACAAGTTGGCATGTTCGAAATGAACCATTTTGCCTGAACCTTTGATGGAAGGATCCTCCTTCAAGGGAATTGAGTGGGGTTTGAGCAGAGGGATCCGAGACATCCGTTTGCCCGAATACTTCCACCAAGTCATGGCCAATATTTGATGGAAGAAAGTGCTCACTCTGTCTGTCTCTCTGTTCTTTCTTTGTCTCTGTCTCTGTCTGTCTCAGGCTGTCTGTCTGTCTCTCTCTCAGTGCTGCATTTGTTGTTGTTAACAGAAAGAAATGGGAAAGATTCCGTTCGCTCTCTTCCACTCTCTTCCTTTTAAACAAAAAAAAGTATGTACAATAATTGATTTGCAGGTCCAAGGTTTAAAAGTCTCCCACTTTCAGCAATCTCTTGCCTTCAAACATGACTTCTTTCCGGCTTCCCTTTTCTATGTGAAACATCAGATTGAATGTAGTTAAAAACCAATCTGAATATTCTGAGAGAAAAAAAGTGAGAAATAAACAATGGTAACATATTTCAACAACTTTGGCCTTGATGTTTGAAGGAAAGAACCTCTTTCTGGGGGAATTTATTCAGTGGAGGAAATTCTCCTACCCCATCTTCTACCCCAGCCCAGGCGGCTCCTAAACTTTAAGAATCATGTACAAGCTGACTCAGTAGATGGATGAATAAGAATTGAGGGCAGGATGAGTTTTTTTGTTGAAGGTATGGAGTTGATATCACTCCCTCCCTCCTCTGTCTCTGTCACAGGCCTGTCAACAATGGTGAACTGTTTCAGTGTTCATTTTAAACGTAGAAGCCCGGTTTCAGCAGTTTGAGTTTATTTTCTGACAACACGTTCTTTTCTTATCCTGCTTCCAACATCCTCCCCACCCCCAATCTCCTGTGCAGGCACTTATTTCCGTCAGATATGAAGGCATTTTCATCTGAAGAAAATTACACGCTCAATATGGTAAGGAAACATACCGTGCCTTTGGTTTTCAATATATCAGCTTCAGTGTATTGATGAAAAGCTGCTTTTGTGCTGGAAGGAGATGAGGGGATGGGGGATGGGGGTGACGAAAGGAAATTTTTCCATTTTTCGACTTGTGTAAGCCTGCAAGTTAGAAAGGGAGGGGCGGGGAGTGACAAAATTGTAGGGAGGGGGGCTGGCAGGAAATCAGACCATGTATGGCAGAGTAGTTTGAAACACGAGTGTAATTAATCTTAAAAAGTGTAATACATCCGTCAAACATGGACAAACGAATCACAAGACAAAACGCAACGCGTTTCGACCTTCTAGGTCTTCTTTAGGCAAGGGAAACGGCACTCAGGACAATGAACATGAAGAAAGAGCAATCACGTATCTCGTCAAATTCAGCGCAAGATGGGCGTTAATTGAAAACAAATGAAAGAACACGTTACGTAGAGTACCTAGGTGCACCAAACCTTCACTTTGTATATAGATCTACAGACAATGCATGTGATGTCCTTGGCATAGTCTGTGTTAGTCACTCAATCAGTGGCGGCGATAAAGAACTGACGACACATCAACACTCAGCACAGTCAGTGATGAGACTTGGGCTTACGTTCTGTTGACTAAGGAAGTCAAAACAGATTTACATACTGTCTCAAAACTGGTGCCCTGTCTGTTCTGCCCCACCAGTGTGTAAGATATGGAGGTGAAAGATTGCCTGGTTACACATCGTTCACTTTAACCCCAGATTGTCAGTCACACAGCCATATTACAGAGAATCGCATTGTAGAATACCCTGCGATGGCATTATTTTACTCTAATGTTCCACAGACCCAGATGCACAGCGTTGGACGAGGGAAGAAGCAGACAGCCCAACAGAACTGTCCTCTTGCCCACTCCACCAGTGCCCGACTGGCCTGCCTTACAGCACCATTGGCAGCGCGGACAGCAGTGCGGAGGATCCATGGAGAAGACCGGAGCCGCAGAACAGACCTCACCAAAGCAAACCAAACCAAAGGGTGCCAGGTTCAAATTCAGCTTACCACACCCCCCCCCCCCCCCCCCCCCCCCCCACACACACACACACACACACACACACAAAGCTGCAGAGGATATAATGTTGTCGAGCAGATGACCTGTCACAGAGCACATGCCATAGACCAAGTCCCATGGCCCTAGCAAGTAGCATAGAAACTTCTAGACCCCCTTGCCTCTTGCGGCAAGTACCCCATGGCAGACATCACCATCAACAAGGTAGTGTCTGCCCTCACAGATAGAGGGAGCGATGTGGCCACTGTGATTGTGACAGACATGGGTAGCCAGTAACCTGCAGCACCGTAGCTCAAGCTTCAGGAGCGTCACCTTGAGGGCCGGCAGCGGTGCTGAAGTACTACACAGCGGTGTCTACACCATTGACCTTCAGGCCTTCGGTGAACTGTGTCCCGAAGTCCCAGTCCTGGTGGTCAAGGAACCCATGAACCTTTCCATGCCGACCAGCTCTGCTGGGGAGGAATATTCTGGGTCCTCGATTCAAGCTGTCGAGAATGTTCCAGTTTGAATGTTACTGTCCGTGAGCATATTTCTTAAAAAGCAAATGGACTTTGTGATGGTGTTCAAGTAGATATTTTTCCTAGAGTGGTATGACCCAAAACTTGTGAACTTTTAAAAATCACTGCTTGCACAAGCTCTTCCATCCACAAAATTAATTGAGGAGTTGCATCAAACACGGAAAAAACATTTCCGACCAACAGACTCTCTCCTTTCACGTTGAGCAAAGCTTTACCTAAGGAAGCAAAAAGACACAGAAAGTGTTACTGACTTTGTAGATGAACTGAAATAATGACTAGCAGAATGCTAGTGTGATACTTTCTTACATCAAGCATTGTATGATATTTTTTGTACTGGGAATGTCCGATAAGGAGGCACAGAGGAAATTGAGACAAGTGAAACAACTGACGTTTGCCGAGGCCAGAGAAGTCGCACACCTACAAGCGTCTGTTCTGCGCAAGTCAGCAGATTCATACAGAGCCGCTGTCGCTGCCATGCATGTGCCTGTGTTTCTCACAGTCACAGTGAAAGGAAGGGCAACGCACCACGTCACAGTAAGTGTGGGCATGATTGAACAGCCAAGCACTACTCAGTCCAATGAGAGCTCAGACATCGCAGTCAGCAGGCGGGCAATGCAACAACAGGCGCCAGCAAATGCTATCGCTGTGGTCAACATCATCATGCTTCCACGCGCAGATTCGCTGTATGAATGCCGCGCCTGCCATTGCAGAGGTCATCTCCACCCACTCTCAAAGCCCAGCAACCTGTTCTGCTACTCTGCCAGAGGCGAGATCTGTTTGATCTTTTTAATGAAGTCAGCAGTTCTGTAATCAGGAAATCTGTGAATATTACCTCTGATCCCTTACACCCACTCCACTGCCACTTTGACAAACTTCCATCAGGAAGACGCTACAGAATGCCCAGAGCACAGAAAAATGTCTTCAAGAAGTCCTTTATACTAAGTGCCATTAGAATTTTTAACTCGAAAGCCTGTGATTGATTGCCATGACCCTTGTCTCTCATACACGAACAATTACTGTGACTATGACTGTGTGTGTGTGTGTGTGTGTGTGGGTGGGGGAGAGGGGGGGGGGGGGGGTACGCATGTATGTGTGTTTTAGTGTTTGGGCGTTGGTGCGGGTGAGTTTGTGTTTTTATGTATTGTTTTTTTATAATCGTTGTAATGTTTTATGTCTTACGGATTTAATGTTTATTTCATGCGTGGGTGGGTGGGGGTGGAGTATGTGAGTGTTGATGTATATATAAATACATATAATAACTCTGGTTTTATGTAACGATTTATAATGTCTCTTTGTAATGTTTTATGTACTTGTGAAATGATGTGGAGCAGAAGAAAAATTTCCGATGGACAATAAAGTTGACTGAATTGAATTGAACTGAACTGAACTGAATCTTTTTGCAAGCTTGACCTCACCCAGGCTCATCATCACATGGGAGTGGATGAAGTGTCTCAGCGCCTCCTCACCATCGCTAGCCACAAAGGCACTCTACATACACTGCAGACTTCCATGTGATGGCATATCGACTATGCAGAGTATCAAAGACAGTGCTTCTTGGCACCCATCAACACCCATTCCATGTGGCCAGAGATCTTTGCATTGACAAAGACTACAATCAAGAAGACCATCTCATTTCTTCGCCATCTCTTCACATCTTTCGTTTTCCAAAGAGGCAGAGAGTGATAATGGCCCTCATTTCACTCCTGACCAGACTACTGACTGACTTCCTGATAAAGAATGGAGTCAGGCACACCAGGTCTGCCCCCTACCACCAGGCAGCCATTGGAGCAGCAGACAGGAATGTCCAAGTGTTGAAGAGAAGTCTCAAACTTTTCTTGAGACTCTGCAAAGATCACCAGCTTGCCAGCCTGCTCCTCAGCACTTCAGCTGGAGTGGCCCCAGCAGAGCTGTTTCTGCACGGGACAGTTGAGGACAGGTGCTACCATCCTGAGGCCTGACCAGGAAGCCACTAGGAGCCAGAAGCACATGCAGCAGAAGCAGCATTATGACCAAGATTCCAAGCAGTCACGCATGTTCCAGCCCAGAGATCCTGTTGCCCTGCGGCAGTTCTGAAGTTGTGAAAAATGGACTCCAGGCATCATAGTCCAAAGCCTGGGTCCTGCTGGGTACAAGGTGAACGTCAACAACAAAATTATTTATGTACATGTTGACCATCTAGTGACCCCAGCTCCACACACCCTAATACCTGACACAGGTGACAATGGTCCATCCTGACTTTCTTACGAACTCATAGAACTGACCATAATGACAAGAATTGTTAGCCTGCACTTGTTTTCCCACACTACTTAATTGTTCAGCATTGTACTGTTTGGTCAATCAGTGGGTGATTGTATCTCTTAGGAAATCCAAGTAAAGGTTGTCCTGCACATTTCTTAGCCGCTGACAATGCTTGGGTTACTGAACAGCAGAGCTGACCACTCAGACTGTTCCCTATCTTTTGATCTCCCTTGCATCCTTGAATGGATTCTCCAGCATACGCTTAAAGATTGTCCCCTACATTTTACACTGTTAGCATAATGTTTTTAGTTTTTCAGCAACTTTTTTCCTCTCCACACTTTCGTTTTGTTCCATTTATACTCTTCGCTGGCTCCTTTGGGGTTGCTGTTGGATTCTTTTTTTGAACCCTTGGTGGCGAGAACACCACAGAATTGTGAACTGTGGTGTGTCTCTATTCGACGCCAAGAGCACAAACGCAAACAGTCGTGCTTTTTTAATGAGTTCGATTCACAAGTCAAAATGCTCTAGAATCAGATAACGTATGTTAATGTTGTAGAATCAGATAACATATGTAGATCTCAATAATGTGTTATCATACAGAAAAAAAAAAATTTGTACACATGGGTCTATGCTAGCGTTGCTGATTCTCCGATGTTTATTTTAACGGAGTGCCTTCATTGTCTTCTCTATCCCATCTTTCTTTGCACGTTTTCTATAATGTTTTTTCCCCCATTTTTTTTTCTCCAAACTTATACTTCTACCCCTTGACTTGTTATTCATTACTGTCACATAACTCTAAACTAACATTAAGGGAGAGAAGCTACTGCTGTCTCAGAAGTTTTGTGAACTTTCGCCTTAGGGCTTTACCTCCAGCATTAATTCAAACCATTGTAATATGGCTGTGTATGTGACCTTGTCTTTGTACGGGCGCTGCCTGTGGCTTCGAAGCTCACACTGCCGTGTGATTGCCAGTCTGAGCGTGGTAATATACAGATGTCTGTCTATTTGTCTACCCGTGCTCGCTAATTATATGTGGTAGTCTGGGGAGGAACTGTTCTACTACTGGCCCTGGCAGACAGACTGCCAATGACAGGTGGGTGAGACCTCCTGTATGGAGAAAATCTCATTCTCCGAGCGTGTATCCTCCGTCCTGATGGTAAGGGTCCTGGATCCTTTGGGAGGGGCCGGGCCTCGGTGGTGTGCACCCTGCGTCCTTATGGAAGGAGACGGCCCTTCCAGGAGCTGTAAAACTGATAGCACAGATATCAGACCTCAGCGAAACAGAACAGTTATAGACAGTCCAAATGTATGTTAAACTGGGAGAAATCTTAAGAAAAAGAATACCGTCATTTTACTCTTTCAAATGAGGCTGACATCAAGCCATTTTCCAACTTGAAGTTAAACTCGATAGTAAGGAATAGGGGACATAAATACATACCTGCTTCACATTGTTTTTCCAGTGTAAATGTGGTAGCTATCAAGTGGTTGTTTTACACCAGCCGTCGTGGCGAAGTGGTTAGCGTCGCGGACACCCGGCTGGGAGGTCGTGGGTTCGAATCCCATCAGAGTCATGTGGGTTTTTCTGCCCCGACCGGTTCCTACCCAGAGTTGAGTTTGCTGCGGACTCAGTTGGGAAGACTGGGACCACACAGTCGAGTTTCATCCACTTAATGGATGCGTTTCCGAGAGTGTTGCTCAAATTTCCTGACCAACACTGCAGGTGTCTGTATCTCTCGGGCCTGGTTAACGCCGGATATATTATGAAAGGAGGCGTAGAGTACAGCCCTGTCATGTAGTCTCAGACCGAAATGGAAATCCGTAGCATCATCTTAATCATCCTCATTCTCATCGATCAGCATTAAAAAAAAATCTCAGGTTCTGTGGCCCTTCATGCCCTGCTCTCATGGTGACCTCAATTGCGTTGTCCTCTCTCACGTCTGTGGCCTTGGTTTGGTTCCGCCGGTGTCACCGGTATCGGCGAGTCCATGGGGGCTGTCGTTGGACGGACGTGGTGGTGGCGCCCTCCGGAGGGAGAGCTCACTCACGCCGGCTCCGCGACTAAGCAATTATTGTCGTCAGTAGGGGGCTTAGTAGGTGGTGTCCTACGTATGTTAGATCAGAACAGGCGCCACTGAACACCACCGAAGTGACTCGGCAGCAGTGCAGTGTCTCCTCCGGTGGGTTGCCTCTTGACGGCTTGACATTGACTGCTCCCTGTGGATTGCCGATGCCGGGGCTGCGGCGGGACCAGCCGGGCTGTGGCTGTGGATGGGGTGTCGGAATGAGCGGCGTGGGTGCACTGCCTCTGAGGTGGCGCAGAAGTTGGGACAGCAAAAAAAAAAAAAAAAAAAAAAAAAAAAGTGGTTGTTTTACACTTTCAAAAACTTAAACTCATCCGTGAGGTATTTTACAGTATGAATCCATGTCAACACCAAGTCATTTCATAGCTCAAAATCAGACCAATATCAGGTCATCTTACAATTCAAAACCTCCCGCTCCCCCCAATCTCCCTTCCAGAGATCAGAGTTTTAACTGCCTGCAATACAGTGGAGCTACAGTTCATGGGAATCTTGAATCTCATTCCTCTTCTATCGTGTGACTGATGGTCGTGACTCCTGATATGCTTTCTTGTCTCTCTCTCTGTTTCTCACTCTCCTCCTTTTTCTTCTTCTCTGATGCTGATGGTGTGCTGTCAGTCTCTTTCCTCTTTTTTCTTCAGACTGTTTCCCCTGTGGTGAAATGCAGAGTCCTTGGCATTCTTTCCATTTTCTGGCTTGCTGTGTGTGAATGGTTACACTGGCCACTTGTAGGCTTTTTCTCTGGCTGCACCTGTTTGGAGTGTGGTGCCGTGCTGTGTGAATGGTTAGACTGGCCATTTGTGGGTTTTATCTCTGGCTGCAAGTGTTGGTGTGTGGCCTTGCTGCGGCCATACTGCACGTCAAGGGCTGCAAGTGTTGGCGTGTGGTGCCTGCTACACGTCAAGGCTGCAGGTGTTGGCGTGTGGTGCCTGCTGCAAGTGTTGGCGTCAAGTACACCTCAAGAGCTGCAAGTGTTGGCGTGTGGTGCCTTGCTGCACGTCAAGGGCTGCAAGTGTTGGCGTGTGGTGCCTTGCTGTAGCCATGTCGCACGTCAAGGGCTGCAAGTGTTGGCGTGTGGTGCCTTGCTGTAACCATGTCGCACGTCAAGGGCTGCAAGTGTGGTGGCGTGTGGTGCCTTGCTGTAACCATGTCGCACGTCAGGGCTGCAAGTACCACCTGTGTGGTGCCTTGCTGTAGCCCTTGTCGCACGTCCCCTGCAGGTGTTCCACCCATCCTACGTCTGTAAGCCCGCCTACAAAAAGAAAGTTCAAGGCGCTGTGCACTGTGACTGTACTTGGCCTTAGCATCAGAAGGTCAGTCACGGCGGTTACATGATGTACTGACTGGGTTTTCTATCACGCCCTGTCTGTCTGTCTGTCTGTCTCTCTCTCTCTCTCTCCTCTCTCTCTCTCCTCTCTCTCTCTCTCGTCTCTCTCTCTCTCTCTCTCTTATTTTCTGCATCAAGATGGAATGTGTACACACATACACAAGCATACGCACGCACGCACGCACGCGCGCACAAACACACACACACACACACACACACACACACACACACACACACCACACACACACACACACACACCGCGCGCGCTCGCGCGCACACACGTACACACACGCATACTCTCTCTCTCTATGTCTGTCTGCCAGCCTCTCTCTCTCTCTCTCTCTCTCCTCTCCCTCTCTCTCTCTCTCTCTCTCTCTCTCTCTCTCTCTTGTTTGACAGAAACATTTATTGATGACTCCTTCGATTTCAGTTCTGTTTTTATTGATTACGCAAAATTCTGTGCTCCAGCAAGAAAATTATCTGTTCACGGCAGAAACTGTGGTGGCACATTGTTGCTGTACGGAATAAGTTTGCAAGTTTTATTTCACAAATTGAGGTCGAATGTAATAATGTGATTGTTGTTAAAATTGATGAATGTCTGTTTGGGCTGAACAAAGATGTTATACTGATTGCATGTTATATTGTACCTGAAGGTGGACCTGCATACAATTTAACAGAACTTGAAGATGGGATACTCATTCTAGAAGAAAATGTATTACAAAATATTGACAAAGATGATGTTTATTTGCTTGTGTGTGGTGACATGAATGCCAGAACAGCTAGTGAACAAGCAAATGAGGAAAACATGCTTAATTATGATGATGATGATGATGATGATGATGATGATGATGATGATGATGAAGGTTATGTTTTAGAGCGTTCATCAAAAGACACAATAATTAATCATTTTGGCAGATCATTGTTAGACTTTTGTTTTCTGTTTGATTTGTTGATTTTGAATGGTGCTTGTGCAATGGATCCAGACGGAGAACTTACTTTTGTCTCCCCAAATGGCAGTAGTGTTGTGGATTATTTTCTTGTGTCAAAAGAGATGAACCATTTTGTGATGTAAAAATTGCCGATCAACTTTTTTCTTGGCACCTACCTGTGGAGATGTACTGGAAAAATGGCTGTGTAGAAAATGATGTCACTTTTGTGCCACAAGCGGGTGAGGAAAGGGTGGACTGGTCAGATAAGTATGCAGAAATATATAAAGATGAACTAAATTCTTCAGACTTTAAGCATTGCATAGAGAGAAGCATAGACGCTATGAATGTAGATGTAAACAGATCTGTTGAGCTCTTTGTAAATGCACTATATGGTGCTGCTTCTTGCATGATCAGATTAGTTGGCAAAAAAAAAAAAACAATTTGATGACTGGTTTGATTGATGTTTAGTGTAGACAACAAAAGAGATTAGTGAAAAGGTTTTTACAGAGATTTCAAAGAACTAAACAAAACTAGTAAAGGAAGAAAAGAAATAACTTTATGTTGAAGAAAGAAAGATTTATGTGAATCTGCGAAAAGAGAAAAAAAAGAGAACATGATGAGAAAAGATTACAAGGACTAAAAGAATGCATAAACGACCCAAAGTTATTTTGGGCAACTATAAGATCACTTAATAGAAAGAATATTGTGTATAACAATATCAGTATTCAACAGTGGTATGAGCACTTCCACAGTGTATTTAATATTTTTTGATTCTGCCCCAGAGCATGATACTGTAGACTTTGAAGACTGTGAAGGAGAAGATGATGGTAATGAACCCCTTTTCCATGATCAGATAACAAAAGAAGAAGTTGAAGCCGGTGTGAAGAAATTGAAACCTAGTAAAAGTTTTGGGCCTGACAAAAATTTTGGGTGAGATGCTCAAACAAGGAAATACATTAGTAATTGACTATTCAGTTTTATTATTCAATAAATTATTTGATAGTGGAATTTCCAATAGATTGGTGCAAATCTATCATTGTGCCTATCCACAAAAAAAGGAGATATAAATAATCCAGACAATTATAGGGGAATTGCTTTAACTAGTGTGGTTAGTAGGGTATACACTCACATTTTAAACAGAAGGTTAACCAATTGGGCTGAGAGAGAAGGAAAAATTATTGAGGAACAAGCTGGATTTAGGGCAGGTTATAGTACAGTGGATCATATATTTACTCTGTATGCACTAGTTCAGAAATATCTTATGAAAAATTCCAAGTTGTATGTGGCCTTTGTTGATTTTAAAAAGGCCTTCGACTCTGTAAACAGAAATATATTATGGCATGCACGTAGGAAGTCTAGTATAAAAGGGAAAATGTACTTTGCTCTGAGGGGTGTTTATGATTCTGTCCTTGCTTGTGTTCGTGATAAATGTAATTATTCTGAATATTTTGGTTGTCCTCGTGGAGTAAAACAAGGGTGTCTTTTGAGTCCCCAGATGTTTACGTCTTTTATTAATGAACTAGCCATTGAAATGTCGAAAAAGGGAAGACATGGAATCCAACTTGTACCTGGAGCTCTTGAAATATTTTTGCTGTTATTTGCAGATGATATGATCTTACTTTCAGACACTGTATTGGATTGCAGAATCAACTAAACGCTTTGAAATAAGAGGCAGATAAATTACAACTGACGGTTAATCTTGAAAAAACTGATATAATGGTTTTTCGTAAGGGAGGTCACCTTTCACGACACAGGAAATATGATGGTATGGCAACTTGGAAGTTAAAGTTACAAATGCATACAAGTACTTAGGGATGGTATTTACAACCAAATTAAGTTTAAATACTGGATGGCTAGAAATGTGTAGAAAGGGAAAAAAAGGAGTTATAGAAATTCTGAAATCCATGAGGAAGTTGAGATCAATTGATTTCTCCATTTTTGGAAATTGTTTGACACCCAAATACAACCCATTATAACTTATGCCGCAGAAATTTGGGGGCTTTCAGAAAATACTTATATGGAAAGAGTTCATACTTTTGCTATTAAAAGATTTCTGAGTGTTCCAATTCATTCATCCAATACGTTAGCTTATGGGGAAACTGGGAGATACGCTCTCTTTATTGTGACTTATATAAAATGCATTAAATACTGGATAAAGTTGATACGACTTTCTTCAAACCGGCTATGCAGACAAGCTTATGATATGTTACTCTCACAGTCTGAGACAGGGAAAGCAAATTGGGTCAGTCAAGTAAAACATGTTCTTACTGTCAACGGGTTTGGTATTGTTTGGCTTTGTCAAGAGGCAGGTAATGAAAGGGAATTTATATCAGAATTCAAGGATCGTATGATATCATGTTTTAAAACAAAATTGGCACACTCCAAAATTGAGGAAAATGAAAGATATTCTTGGTTTCATTCATTTAAAAGTATTTTCCAGACAGAAAAATATCTGTTATTAGTTACAAATAAGTGGCATAGGAGCATGTTAGTGAGATTTAGGAACCGAACTCTTGGTCTGAACAATAATAAGAGATGGTACTATGGCGATAACATTAACAATTTGTGTAACTTTTGCTCGGATAAAAATCATGCCTTCAAGGAAAATGAAGAACATTTTCTGTTTCATTGTGAGTTGTATAAAGACTTACGAAGTAAATGTAAAGTTTTCGAAAACAAATGTTGCAGTCCGCAATGACCTATGTGGATTGTTATGCATTGAAGATGAAGAATTGCTCCAATCACTTGCGAAGTCTATAGCAGAGGCCAGTTCTATCAGAAAAAGGAAACTAAGTAATTAACATAATACGTTTTCGACAAAACAATAGGTACATACTAATTTATTTACTTCTTACGATGATCTATCCCAGCCCTGTTTAAAATTGAACGAATAGCGCAGACGCAAAACCTGACGCTGGAATGTGGCTTTGTACGCACTCTTTTGTATGTATGTTAGTGAGAATGTGTGAGCGCATGCTTGTGTGTGTGTGTGTGTGTGTGTGTGTGTGTGTGTGTGTGTGTGTGTGTGTGTGTTCGCGCGCGCGCGCGCGCGCGTGTGTGTATGTGGGCCCGCCACGGTATTTTCACATGTGTTGAAGATTTTTCTTCATTTGTGAAGCATGGTTTCTGATAATTATTTCTAGTTTTTTCGCCTTTGATAAGTTTACAAAGACAGTGTACACCCCTTGACATAAGGGCTAGTTAGGCCAATGTCAATAAAAAGTGTAAGTGTCAGTGTCAGTGTCTCTCTCTTTCTCGGTCTTTCTATGTCTTTCTTTCGCTCGCTCTCTCTCTGTATGCCTCTCTCTCTGTCACACACACACACACACACACACACACACACACACACACACACACACACACACACACACAAACACACACACACACACACACTGATTGACTGACTGACTGAAACCAATTTATTGTCAGATTAACTCAAGGTTGTACTCACTCACACACACACACACACACACACACACACACACACACACACACACACACACACACACACACACACACACACACATACATACGCACGCATGCACACACGCACACACACAACACACACACACACACACACACACACACACACCGATGCACGCACGCACGCACACACACATACCTAACTACACACAACACACACACACACACACACACACACACACACACACACACACACACACACACACACACACACACACACACACACGCACGCACACACACACACACACACACACACACACACGTACACACATACACGCACGCACGTACGCACGCACGCACATACCTTTCTACACACACACACACACACACACACACACACACACACACACACACACACACACACACGCACACACACACACACACACACACACCACAGACGATAATGCAGCAACATGACGATCGATACGTAATTGATGCTGTGAAGGTAACTGCACGTCCACTGATTAGAGACTGTCGTTCCTCTGTTGTCTCAGGGAGCCTCGAACTAAACCAGTACACGTGCACTCTCGATTTGTACGCACATTCTGTAAACTCACCTGTCAGCGTGCGAGCTAGCGAGCGAGCGAGAGCGAGAGAGAGAGAGAGAGAGAGAGAGAGAGAGAGAGAGAGAGAGAGAGAATCTGTCGTGTTTATGCATACAAAGAGATATACAGTTCAGTAGGGCGGCTTCGTGACTGTACTGACCTTTCACTTTGGCTCGTTTTCTTGTTTATTTGTTCGTTCGATTCTTTTTAGGGATATTTCGGTAACGGTGTCGAGACATCGGGACCAATTCACAGCATTTCGCACGAACCTGGCGGATGTGATGCAGTATTTCACGAACGGGCAGTAAGGAACGGCAAGCACTAACACCCAGGAGGAAACTGCTCAGCAGGTATGCCTTTTTTTTTTTTTTTTTTTTTTTTTTTTTTTTTTTTTTTTTGCAAATGGTTGACATGGAGATGGGGGACAGGAACGCGCCATCGAGTTGAAATGTTGTCGGCTGCCAGAATGATGATGAAAAGTGCACGTAAAGGGCGAGCGCTTTGCAACGCTTAAAAAGGAGTAGTTGTTTCCCTTTGATTGGTGTCAGTACCTCATTGGTGTGCAACGTGGACATTGTGCAGTTTATCTTGCATTCAGTCATCTTTCACGATAGAGGACACCAATCCAAACAGAGGCAACTGTTTTTTTTCCTAAAGAGTTTGAGAGAGAGAGAGAGAGAGAGAGAGAGAGAGAGAGAGAGAGACAGAGAGAGCAATTATACAAAGAGGGCATACGGAAATAGGGTGAATGGACGACAGTTTGACAGAAAGTTAGATGAATGACATAAGAGAGAATCACACTGAAAAAAAAGACAGACAGACAGACAGACAGACAGACAGGCAGGCAGCATTACAGCGATCGTTTGTTTTCTCCAGTTCATATCCAGAGACAGCAAGGGACTTCAGACAATAATCATACGTATACACGTAGCATAGATTTCTTTCAAACGACAAACATAATAAGGGTTTGTATTAAGTGTGAAGCATTAACTGCACAAAGATTACAATCTGTCAAAAATGAAAGAGAGTTAGAGATGGGGGTGAGAGAGAGAGAGAGAGAGAGAGAGAGAGAGAGAGAGATGAGAGAGAGAGAGCACAAATACCCAACGGTACAATGAGAGAAAGACAAAATAAAGACGAATGGAAGATAGTTCGACTGACAGACAAATAAAGAATCTGAACAGAAGCGATACAGAAAGAATGAGAGATAGATAGACAGGTAAGACAGATACACGAAGATGGAGGGAATGACAATGACCGTTCGTTTCCTCCAGCTTAAAGCCATAGAAGGCAAGTGGGTTGTAGACAGCGTCGATTTGAAAAAAAAAAAAACAAACTAAAAACAAACAATAAAGATTTGTCTTAAGTAAAAATGCATAAGCTGTGCAGACATTACAAACCAAGAGAGAGAGAGAGAGAGAGACAGACAGACAGACAGACAGACAGACAGGCAGACAGACAGAGACAGAGAATTAACGATCGTTTGACACAGAAGAAAGACATCAACGGATAATCATATGGAAAAAAAATAAGACAGAGAGGGAGTGATCCTTTGTTTCTTCAAGCATAAAGCCGAAGTGGCAAGAATGTTGCATGCACACACACACACACACACACACACACACACACAACACACACACACACACACTGAGTTTAGTAGTGGGGGAAAACAAATGCAGGCTAGCAATTCTTCCGTCATTACATTAATGACTTGGCAAACGTTAAATGAAATAAAAAAAAAAAAAAGTGTGTGTGTGTGTGTGTGTGTGTGGGGGGGGGGGGGGGGAGGGGGGGGGGGAAGGGAGAGGAAGAAAATAGAACAATGAATCAGGAAAACATAATTATTTTAAATGTTAAAAATCCTTTACTAGCAGCATATGGGAACCATCATAAACCCTCCTGAAGACAGATTTTATTCATATTGCCTGCTCCTAGGCCTTTCGTCCGCTGGATCAGGGAGACACGGCTAATTACACACACACAAACACACACACGCGCGCGCGCGCGCGCGCGCACACACACACACACACACACACACACACACACACACACACACACACACACACACACACACACACACACACACACACACACACACACACACACACACACACACACACACACACACACACACGAGCGCGCGTGAACCGACAAACACAATTTAACCTATAAAGCACGCTGTCCTTAAAGAACACGCACCAGCCGTAGCGGGGTCCCAGCTGACGGGGTGTTTAACAAAAAAAAAAAAAGCAAAACAAAAAGAAAAACGACATTCACATGTAGAAGATCGGACAGAAAATTGCTACAGCCAAACTTCCATCCTACACATCTTCTATTCCACTCTCCCTTTCCATCTTTCATATCAGAGATTAACCTCAAATTAAATAAAAAGCGTCCCTTTACCTCCCTTTCCCCACTGCTGTTGCAATTAACCCTCTTATCAATTTGCCGGACACTCAGGTTTCAGTGACCATATTCGTAAACAAGGGGACGTTCTGCTTTCCATGAAAAAAAGATCACGAAGATCAAATCCAACCCTATCTTCCCATCTCTACATAGCTTAATAAAACTTTAAAAAAAAAATTCTTGAAAGGGCTGTAACTCTGTCCCTTAGCATCGAATGAAAACATAAAGATCCCCCGACTCCACTACCACATCCAGAACACCTTCATGAGCTTAAAAGGCAGGTAAGTAGGTGGGTAGGTAGGTAGGTACGTACTTATGTATGTATATATGTATGTAAGGTAAGGTAAGTTGCTTATAGCCCAGGCGACCGCTAAGGGCCATTATCAGGGCTGTCACTGTGTTTGTGCGTATGTGTGTATGCATGTGTGTTTTATGTATGTATGTATGTATGTATGTATGTATGTATGTATGTATGTATGTATGTATGTATGCATGCATGCACGTATGTATGTACTTAACGTATACATGTACCTGTATGTATGTATGTGTATGTGTTGACTATAAATTTTTTATACTGTTTGTACTTGCGTATTCATGTACTCGTGTGTATGTATGTATATAGGTATAGATGGATGGATTGATATGTATGTATGTATGCATGTATGCATGTATGTATGTATGTATGTATGTATGTATGCATGATTATGTATGTGTGTGTGTGTGTGTAAGTATGTATGTACATATGCAAGGTAAAGACGCATGAATGTGTGTCTTTCAGATTATGATAGGGAGCCCCAGGAGCCTCCAGACTGCAGTTATGGATGGAGCGCTTAAAATGGGTGTCACGCAGTTTCAGTCGCAGTGTTTAAAAAACAATCGATTTTCTCTTTACAGAAAATCAGGGATGAACTCTGAACGCACATACAAAAACCTGAATGATTGTAAACAACATTGTGATGATCGAACAAGGCCGACACGGGGCACTCTTTTAGTGCATCCGACCTCCCTTGATAATTTCAGTAAGTAGCACAGTTCATTCGCACAACACATCTGTGACATAGCTTACGATCCCACAGCTGATAGAAACATCAGCCAATGACAGCAGTCCTGCTGATGATCATAGGTTATGCTGTGAGTTTCAGCGTCAGAAAACGCAACTTGCTAAAAACACATGACAAGATAAAGAAGGAGACAGGTGTTACACATCTGTGAATGTGTGAGGCTGTGTGTAAGTCCCAACTGTTAATGAAGTGAGTTTTTTTGTGTGTGTGTGTGTCTCTTTATTCTGTTTGCTCTAGCTCAGGATCAATTGTCGGAATATTACAGTTCTAATATATCCGAATGTGTGTGTGTGTGTGTGTGCGTGTGTGTGTGCGTGCGTGCGTGCGTGCGTGTGTGTGTGTGTGTGTGTGTGTGTGTGTGTGTGTGTGCGTGCGTGCGTGCGTGCGTGTGAGTGTGTGTGTGTGTGTGTGTGTGTGTGTGTGTGTAGTAGTTTTGTTCCAGTCAAGTGGACAGTGTACCAGAGGGGTAACTCGGTTCACCGCAACTTCAAATTAAAGACGGAAGTTGTTAAACACCGAAAACACTGTGTACACACCCCAACCATCGACACTCGAACCATGACTGACAAAGAACCTCTGACCACGCCATTGACAAAATCCTCGTCCTGCTATGGCGCTGTCGATCATTACGTCATTGTGGATGAACGTCAGCACCAAGCTGCATACAGCACCGACAACAACGATGATAAGAAAGGCCATCGACCACTTTCCCAAGAACCTCAGGTGAAGCCTAACCCCCAGAACGTCGCTCACGAAGCCCACACCAAAACACCCCAATCCAGATGCTGCGGAGTTGTGTGTATCGAGATCCCTGTTTTTCTGTTTTTCATTTCTAACAGCAATTCTCTGCCCCTGGTACAGTACTATCTGACTGACCAGATGATTGAAGAACTTGGGATGCCCAATGTCACGGACACTTGTTCAGGAGGGAGCGAGAATGACGCTGGGACGGCTCTGTCGGATCGGATTCAGGACCGGGTGGCTTCTTACACGATGATCCTGAGTTTGTTAACTAGTTTCCCAGCAATACTGTTGGCTCTCTTCGCGGGGTCTTTGTCCGACAGGTGGGTGTCGAGTTGGTGGCGTGCACGATTCTTCTTGAGACAGGTTTAAGGAGTTTCTTTTAAAAAGCATTTATGCGTGGTATGTTAGTCTTAAAAAGATGCCTTTCATACTAAATGTGAGTATTGCTGATATTCTTTCCTTTTTTTCTTCTTCTTCTCCTTCCTCTTTATCCTCCTTGTCGTTTTCATTCTCCCCCTGTTCAAATTCAGTTTCTGTTCATCAACACCATTATTCCTTTGTCATGTTCTGCCCCCACTCCTTCTACACCCCCCTCCCCCCTCTCCTCCTCGCTAGGCCATTACTTTCCTTTTCCCCCTATCTTTATATCATGTGTAATATTACATTAGTCTCGCTTTCATGTCAGCCAAGTTACAAGCAGTTGAAATGGGACTATTTTTTCTTCAACTGCTCATTGTAAGCCTTGTCTGCTCATGCTCACCAACACCCCTCTCGCCCGTTTCAGCCCTTTTTTGACACGTCTCTCTTCCTTTGACCATCCAAAAAACACCAGCCCAGCCTTGCATCCGCCAACTCCTGTATCTCTTATTGGTCTCTTTCTTTTATTTCACTTTTTCCTCCATCCACCCTTATTTTACCTAATCTGCTTCATCTTCATCCCTAACCTTTCTGGAAAATTACAATGATCTTGAAATTGAAAAGCACTGTCACTGTCTTTATCTTTCTAAAACTCTGATTCTGTCCCATTCCTTGACAGGTTTGGAAGGAAGACAGTTCTTTACATCGTTATCTTGGGCACAACCACTCAAATGGCGATCTACTCGCTGGTTTACCACTACCACTGGCGCCTGGAGTATCTGTACATCGGCAGCGTGATTCAAGGACTGACCGGCAACTACGGCAGCTTTCTGATGGCCAGTTACTCCATTGTGGCCGACGTGACCAAAGAGGGAGGGACACGGCGGGGCTTGAAAATCGCCGTTACAGAGGCTGCCACTCTGATTGGTGAGTTTGAACGGTAGGATGGGGAGAGTGATGGGGGATGGTGGGAATGGGTGTAGGCAAGTACATGCTCTCTCTCTCTCTCTCTCTCTCTCTCTCTCTCTCTCTCTCTCTCTATATATATATATATATATATATATATATATATATGTATATTCAATCTCCTTTTTTTAATCATATTTAAACTTTTTATATATATATATATATATATATATATATATATATATATATATATATATATATATATATAATCACAGCGCTGTTTCTTGCTGGTGCAGTCATCAGGATGACGACTGCACCAGCAAGAAACAGCGCTGTTGATTTTATGCTTACATTTTAATCCAACTTTTAACAGATGCCGCTCCCAATTTGATTGAGCACTTCTTTTAAAATTGTTGTTGGTTAGCAACACCATTATATATATATATATATATATATATATATATATATATATAATATATACTATATATATATATATAATACTACTAATATAAATATATAAATATAATATAATACTACTAAATAGTATATATATTGTCTCCCCCTTGGAGACTATAAGCTTGCTGAAGGCTCATTTTGAGAAGCATTTATTTATTCCCCATTCACCCTCTCAAGCACATACTGTTAGTTAGGCAGAATTATCTACCACTACAGATATGAATGCTATCTCCCTATTTCTTCAATCTAAGACATAAGAGCAAGCTTTGTTTTATAATTGAATGTTTCTTGCAGTCATTGCAACACCAAGCTGCTCTGTAAGTTGCTGGAATGGTGCTCAGTTACTTATCTCGGAATTTATTAATCTATTATATATATATATATATATATATATATATATATATATATATATATATATATATATATATATATATATATATATATGTCAGTCTGTCTGTCTGTCTCTCTCTGTAAATAATGAAATGAAATTCAGAGAATGATAACTAATTTACTGACTGACATTCTACTTATGGCCATAGAACTATGTTATGCCCAGGGCACCAGATATGTCCAGTGATTTGTTTTCCCCACTTCACAAAGAAAAACAAAAACTGATGAAAACTATTGGAATGCAAGTATGAATATGCTAAAAGGTCATCTGGCCATGCAGTCACTGCAGAATGGACAGGCAGTGTTCTCTCTGGACAGTGTGTGTATATGTTCGCTATCTAGTCGCCAACATAAGGCTAAAATAAAAAGACATGACCTCAAATCAACCAGACCAAAAATGTGTAAAGATTTACCATAACCAAAGTGTGTGTAGTCGCAATATGAAGCATGGACACAATGTTTGCAGTTTACCTCAACAACAGTCCTGTGGATGTCATCTTTACTACAATAGGTAGTACGCCAAGGTTGTCTTCATTCCCCTGTTTAATTCAATGCATACTAGAAGGCTGCAATGCGGAAAGATATTTCAGAACTTCACCATATCAATATTCTTTGGATGGAATGTAACCTAACTGTCTTCTTTGCAATCTTTGTATCACTGATATCGTCGAAGTAAACAGAGTAAAGCTTGCAGTTTAGGGGCCCTTTATTTAGAATCCTCTAGACACAAACACGCTTTCCATTCAGATCTCTCCTCTCAGAAAACTCCTTTCGTTTATCAGATAGTAACGTTTACACTAAAATGTGTTCTCCGAGCTTCATTGAACTGTTTTCAATTGTTTGGTCAGATAGAACGAAGATGCGATCTTATTCAAAACAAACAAGCAAACAAAACCTGCACTGATCATTCAAAGTAAGATATCTTTAAACTCCAAGTTCGCCCAAAACGTAGTTATCCTCTGTGAAATTGGATACTCTTTATGCCTTACATATGTGGTTTGTTAAGGATACAAACACAAACCTACAGCAACTGACATTACAGATGTTGCAATTTCAGTCTCAAAATCCGAACCGTGTTTTCCTGTTCAGGCAAT
>JADBJO010000113.1:203779-206279 GCA_016801955.1 Conus betulinus
GAACAGACCACTAAGTAACAAATGTCTGATAGTGATAAATGTTACAGCAGCTGTAGTAGTAGCAATAGCAGTGGTAGCAGTGTGTTAATAGAGATTGTTTGTATGTATGTATATGTGCATGCATGTATGTATGTACGTACATAAGTGCATACGTATGTGTGTGCGTGTGTGTATTTCTGTGTGTGTGTGTGTGTGTGTGTGTGTGTGTGTGTGTGTGTGTGTGTGTGTGTGTGAGTGAGCGCGTATGTCTGTCTGTCTGTGTGCTTGTGCATGTGCTTTAGCTATTTCTTGTCATAATATTGAGTTGTGAGGTGGTGTATGTGTGCGTGTGCGTGAGTGCGCGCGCACGTGTGTGTGTGTGTGTGTGTGTGTGTGTGTGTGTGTGTGTGTGTGTGAGTGTGTGTGTGTGTGTGTGTGTGTGTGTGAGTGTGTGTGTGTGCGCGCACGCGCGCGTGCTGTGTGTGTGTGTGTGTGTGTTTCAGACAGTTTATACTACTTTGTTGTCACTTTAAGACAGTGAAAATAAAATAAAAGTGAACTGGGATTGAAAATGATGAGTGACTTTTTCCATATTGCTCTGCATCTCTCTCTCTCTCTCTCTCTCTCTCTCTCTCTCTCTCTCTCTCTCTCTCTCTCTCTCTCTCTCTCAATTTTTTCAATCCACAGGCTCTTGACAAATGAAGTAACTAATTTAAATAAAAAAATGCAGACTATGGCTAATGATGTTATTGTGTATTCTGTATCATGAGAGATATATGCAGATAGATAGATAAATAGATATATAGATAGATAGATGGATGGATGATAGATAGATAGATAGATAGATAGATAGATAGATAGATGGATGGATGGATGGTTGGATAAATGGATAGATAGATAGATAGATAGATAGATAGATAGATAGATTGAAAGTTAGATAGACAGACAATTGTACCTATGGAGTTTATCATCCCACATCCGCCATGGTACAGTCTCAGCTAACACGGTAGAAAAAAAAAAAAAAGAGAACAAGAAAAAAGAAGCATACCAAAATGGAAAACCAGACAGACGAACGCTACAGTCAAACCTCCCTCCTACAGCATTATCCATCTTCCATTGCCCTCAATGCTGTCCGCCTTTTATGTCGGACATTAGATGTAAAAAAAAAAAAAACAAAGAAGCAGAAGCATCTGCTTCCCTCCCTTTCCTCTGCAGCTGTCGCAGTTACACCCCTTTGACAACATGCCGTAAATTTGTATAAATATGCATCGTTAATGACAAACAAGTGACAGGATAAGATTACTTAATGTTGCTAAGTTGATCAAACAAGGGCTCCTATCATTTTTTCTTAATGTGTATTACACATTGATCACCCCAGTGTAATCTCTGTCTTGAAAAACAATGTTACTATATATGTATGAACAGATACCACAGTATCTATTAAGATTTTTGACTCTTAATAATACTTTCATTTATGTAAGTGATTAATCATTTTATACGGAAATAATTTCTCATGCATGTAATTTGTTATTCTGATCTTTTGTTTATTGCATGTGTATGTATACATATGATTATTTCCGGGGTAATTTCGTGTCGAAATATGCTATTTTTTTTCTCTCTCTCTCTCTCTGCAAATAGCTCTTACTTTTAATTACTGTCTCATACAAATAACTGTTACGAAAGTATAACGCTTCTACGTGATCAACCTGAATGCGTGCTACATTACCTGTTTAGGTCGCTGTGTGATGTTATCAGTGTGTATCGTTTTGACTAACCAACCACACGAAATGTGTGCGCGCGCCTGTCTAGGCTTCTGTAAAACAGACATGCGCTCGAGAGAGAGTCTATTAATACGTTGAACTGGTATGTCCCGTTAAAAGTGCAGAGGAACTTTTCAATTGTTGGTTTGTGGATACACTTTCAAGGTCGTGCACATTAACTCGGATTTTTTTTCTCAACGTAGTAATGTAAGATTGCTGAACACTATATTTGATAACCAGATTTAGTCTACTGTGTCATCTGATTCGGTTATCTTTGTGGTCTATGTGTGTGAGTTATGTCAAGTCAAGTCAAAATGATCTTTATTGAGGGTTAAAGAATAAGCTTTCCAGCTTTTTTTTTACATCCTGCCTCATAAACAAGAAAAAGAAACTAATACAGCATATAACCACAAGCCCAAAAAACATTTGAGTGAGTGAGTGAGTGTGTGTGCGTGCGTGCGCGCGCGCGTGCGTGTGTGTGTGTGTGTGATCTATACGTACGTTTTTTTTGTCTCTTTGTATGCCCGTACATGAGTGTGCCCGTCCGTCTGTCTGTCAACTTGTTTGTCTATTTATCCATGCAACTTGATTCTAATGGTCACTATTTGATTGGTGTGTTACACACATATCCACTCGTCTGTCTTCTCAATCTCTTGCAGTTTCATCCCATCTCCAAGTTCACCCCGGTGTGAGTTGCTGAAGCACCATTTTTTTTTTTTTTTTTTTTTTGTTCCATCCATTTCTATAAATCCGAGTTTTGT
>JADBJO010000113.1:211279-216279 GCA_016801955.1 Conus betulinus
CCATCACAAAAATAATATGTAAACACCCCAAAAACAGTATCTAAACACCACTAATTCTCGCATCATGAAACGGGAGAGAACCTCTGAACACCTCGACAAAGTCTCCATCCTGCTATGGCGCCATCAACTATGACGTCATTGTGGATGAACCTCAGCACCAAGGTGCAAGCTGCACCGACGACAACGACGATGAGCACGGCCATCAACCACATCCCCAGGAACCACAGGAGAAGTCCCACTCCAAGAACGTCGCCCACGAAGCCCAAACCAAAACACCCCGATCCAGATGCTGCGGAGTCGTATGCATCGAGATCCCCGTGTTTCTGTTTTTCATCTCTTACAGCAATACTCAGCCCTTAGTACAGTACTATCTGACGGACCGGATGCATGAAGAACTTGGAATGCCCAATGTCACGGACACTTGTTCAGGAGGGAGCGAGAATGACGCTGGGATGGATCTGTCGGATCGGATTCAGGACCAGGTGGCTTCTTACACGATGATCCTCAGCTTGTTGTCGAGCTTTCCAGCAGCGCTGCTGGCTCTCTTCGCGGGGTCCTTGTCAGACAGGTGGGTGTTTGGACAGGTGGCAAGATCCACATTCACCTATACTCTGCTTGAACAGGATCTACCTCACACCTGTATTTATCCATAGGTATCTTGGTTTGTGGAAGTTGCTCTCCTGTTCTTCAAGCTGAAGAGTACACGGGGGTAAATGCGGGCATTGCCAGGTTTCTCTGTCTGTTCTCTTTTCTCCTCTCTCTCTTCCTCTTTTTGTCCTCCTTTTATTGAAGTTCGTTTCTTCCCATTTAACCCTTTCACATTCTCTTGGACATTTTTCTTGTTCTGCTCTCGCTTCTTCTTCTTCTTTTTCTCCTTTTTTGTTTTTGATTGATGACAGTTTCTACAACTTCTTCTTCTTCTTCTTCTTCTTCTTCTTCTTCTTCTTCTTCTTCTTCTTCTTCTTCTTCTTCTTCTAACATGGCCCCCTGTGGTCTGCTGAGCTACAAACAACATAACATTCCTCTTTCTCCTCCTCCACCTGCTCTTCCTCTACCTGCTCCTCCCTCCTCTTCCTCTTCTCCTTCTTTTCTCTCTTTCTCTCTTTCCCGCTTTTCATTCTCGCATGTCTTCTTCTTTGTCATCTTCTACCTCCTTTTCTTCATCTTCTTCCATTACTTCTATTACTACTACCACGACTACCACTACAACAACAGCTACTACTAGTACTACTGTTACTACTACTACTACTTTCACTATAACGACGACGACGACTGCTGCTGCTGCTGCTGTTGCTATTGCTGCTGTTGTTGCTATTGCTGCCATTGCTGCTACCTCTGCTCCCCCCCCCCCCCTCCCCCCTTCCTCATCCTCGTGTTACCTCTTCTTCTCTTCTTCCTCCTCTTCCTTCTCTTCTGTTTTCGTCTTCTTTGTACCCCCCTCCTCCTTCTCCTCCTCTCTTCCTCTTCCTCTTTCTGCTCCTCCTCCTTCTCCTCCCCATCTTCTTCCTCCTCTTTCCCCTTCTTATGGTCTTTTCCCTCTTCTTCTTCTTCTTCTTCGTCTTCGTCTTCTTCTCTTCCTCCCCCTTTTCCTTCCGTATTATGCTTTTACTCCTCCTCCTTTCTTTGTTTGTATTCTTCCTTTTCCTCTTCCTGTTAACTACACATAACATTACCATCATTGTGCTTCTACGGCCAGCCTAGATACAAATGACTCCACATTCCACTTCCTCCCTATCTCTCTCCCTCATGTGCCGTCAGTGCCTTCCCTTCATAACATCTTTTCCCTCGATTTAATTAAAACGAAATTAAATATGAAATGAGGCAGGCGATTCGGTGTCGCAAGCAGCATTCCTTTGGAGTTATGTTTTCTTGTGGGAGCAAGAGTTACCTCACCTGTTTGTTGTTACTTCTTTTCCCCTTCTTCTACCTTTGTACACACCATTCTTATCATTAGTTCTACTGCTTTTTTTCATTATTTTGTTTCCTTCTGTCTCTCTTTTACTTAAACTTTCCTCTCTCAATCCTCATCGTTTTTCTTTTCTCCTCTCTCTCTCTCTCAACTCTCTTTTTTGATCTACCTGTCTCACCCCCTTCCCCATTTCTCTCAAATTATAATACTCTTAAGATTGTAGAACAAAGAGTCATCACTTCTTTTTTTAACTCTCATTCTGCCCAATTCCATGACAGGTTTGGAAGGAAGACAGTTCTTTACATCGTTATCTTGGGCACAACCACTCAAATGGCGATCTACTCGCTGGTTTACCACTACCACTGGCGCCTGGAGTATCTGTACATCGGCAGCGTGATTCAAGGACTGACTGGCAGTTTCGGCAGCTTTCTGATGGCCAGTTACTCCATTGTGGCCGACGTGACCAAAGAGGGAGGGACACGGAGGGGGTTGAAAATCGCCACGACAGAGGCGGTCACAATGATTGGTGAGTTCTTACTGGCTGATGGCAAGGGGGCTGGGGTGTAGTGGTGATTGAAGAAGGCATGTGCATAAGTGTAAGTGTGTGTGTGTGTGTGTGTGTGTGTGTGTGTGTGTGTGTGTGTGTGTACACATATCTAAGTAAAGTTCATGGCATACTAATCAATTTATTCATGTCTTTAATAAGGGTGGTGTAATTAGGCCATGTTTAGGGCACCAGGTGTATCCCTTCATTTTTCACCCAAATTTACAACTACAGCAAAAGAGATGAATAAACGAATAATGCATAAATAAGAACTGACTTGAACAATTTACATGCAACCCTTAAAAATATACAAAAAGATTTTGAGCAAATTGGCACAGGGATCAGATACAAGTGTCCACTCTAGACTATATGTTCATTTTATCTACCCAGTGATCCAGTTTTAAACCCCAGAAAGCTGGCATCTTGTAGATTCAACAAGACCAAAATGTGCAAAGGTTTACAAAAGTGTATGTGACTGTAACATGCCATTCAACGGTGTAAATTTTCTTTAGGTCTCCTTACCACCGCGGCAACTTACAGACTTCTCTTCTTCTGCAGTAGGATTATGGTAAGCCTGCCTTCAGCCTCTATTTCGCTGACCGTATTTGTGGAGATTGAGGTTCAGGAGATATTCCAGAACATGATCATGTCAGTATTGTCCGAAGGATATGTGATCTATCCGTAATGAATGATTTTTGTATGATGTTGAACTAACTAGGTCAGAGTTTACGGTTCAGCCCCCTGCCCCTGGACACAATTTTCTTGCAAAGTCGCCAGTATGTCGAAACTGCGAGGTGGAAGAGGTTAACGTTAAAAGGGAAGATTGAAATTTGGGTTGGGTTGGGGGGGGGGGGGGGGGGGGGGGGGGAGAGGGTGTTTCCCAAAGAATATACACAGCATGTTATGCTGTGCCCCCTCACTTTCTGTCAGGTTTTATAAGATTTAAAAAAAAAATAAGATGAAACCCCCTCCCACTCTGAAATTTGGAAAATAAGACCCCGCCCCACCCCCATTCCCTCCACTTTTACAAGAATTTGGGATGCACACACACACACACACACACACACACACACACACACACACACACACACACACACACACACACACACACACACTTGCATGCGTACTTGTGTAAATATTTGGAGGCTGAGCCCAACCCCCAACCCCCTTTACTTTTACAAAAACGTGGAAGACTGCAGATATGTTTATGTCAGTCCAGGCTGCCTCTCCCCTCCCTACCCCTTCCCATAATCCCGAATATCTTTCAACCCCAACATCTGTTCATCAAATAGTACTCATTATACCCAAAAGCGTTTCTTAGATGTCCATTTTCTGGATTATTCTCAATTATTCGTTTTAATCTTTGAGGAAATGAAGATGCAGTCTTCATTTAAAACCAACAAACGAGGAAACCACACACTATTCAACAAAAGAAGGATGTCTACAAACTCCAGATTGGCCACAAAATGTCATTATCCATTCTCAGGTAGGACGTCCTTGGCATTTTACAGATGGGGATTACAAGGGAACTAAAGAAGCCTTCAGCAGCTCCAATTACAGATGTTGCAATGTTGTATTAAAAAGCAAAACTTGTCTTTTCTCGGTGATAGGCAGTTCAGCAGGTAACACAGTGGCGGGCTACTGGCTGACAGCCATGGGCTACTGCCACCCATGTACTTCTCCATGGGACTGCAGGTCGTTGTTCTCCTCTTCGTCGTCATCTTCATTCCAGAGACGGCCACACGCCATCGTGAAACCATGCCTGTCAATTGTTCTGTCTTGCTACGAAGCTTGAAGTTGTTTCTGCAGGTGAGTCCATGGCCATGACGTTGAAGAGGGATGAGGGGAACATCTCGCCATAATGTGTTTGTTTCTACTTGATGAGGTTCAGGAACTTCCCGCCATAATGTGTTCGTTTCTACTTGATGAAGTGTGGGAACATCTTGCCGTAATGCGTTCGTTTCTACTTGATGAGGTTTTGGGAACATCTTGCCGTAATGCGTTCGTTTCTACTTAATAAGGTTTGGGAGGGGGTGTGGAAGAAAGGGAAGTGGGCCAGTAGGCAGAGGGAGGAGAATACATGAAGATAAAAAAACTCAAAAACTTTGTTATACATTAAGTAAAGGAAACATGGCAACGCCCAGTCTTCCATTCTGTCTTGCTATTCTTTTGTGTTCTGCTTAAGAAAAATAAGATTAACAGAGGGTGTCAACAACAAATTGAATAACAGCAATAATCATAAAACATCATCATGAATAAAAGGATCATGAGTAATAGTTAAACACAGAATAGCAGGAGTAGAAATACTCAGAGAGAGTGAGAGAGAAACAGGCAGTTAGACAGACAGAAAGACAGACACAGACAGACAGAGACAAACAGAGACACAGAGACAGAGAATAATCAGGAGTGAGCTGCAGAGAGTAGAGATGCAGATGAGTGAAAGAGCAGCACGTCCCTACAAACATGCCATACCTTTCGATTCCCTTGGTGTATCCATGCACTCGTAGTTGTATTTCATTTTTTTGTATCAAAACTATGGCATATTCA
>JADBJO010000113.1:223779-241279 GCA_016801955.1 Conus betulinus
TGGCATTGCGTGTGTGTGTGTGTGTGTGTGTGTGTGTGTGTGTGTGTGTGTGTGTGTGTGTGTGTGTGTGTGTGTGTTCGTGTGCGTGTGTGCGTGTGTGTGCGCCCGCGCGTGCGCGCGTGTGTCCGTGCGTGCGTGTGTGTGTGTGTGTGTGTGTGTGCGTGCGTGCGTGTGTGTGTGTGTGTGTGTGTGTGTGTGTGTGTGTGTGTGTGTGTGTGTGTGTGTGTGTGTGTGTGTGTGTGTGGTTTGGGTGGTGCATACTTGACTGTGTATGTGAAAGGAACAATAGAAATTTAGAAGTGTAAAATGGATGGGAGCGCCAATGGTGTGATTGCTTATTGTTTTCGAATGTGCAGATTCCTGATGAAGGCTGAAAAAGCCGAAAATTTGAACTAAGAAATAAAGTGGATGAAACAGGCAAGGGCATGCGGATTTCTTTACTTGTTATTATTATATTCCTTCATGGAACTATCCTCGCCCCTTCTACTGCTAGGTGTGGAGTCAGACTTTTAACAGGGTTTTCTGAAAACTATCATTTTTCTGCAAAAGTAGATTCAACCCACAACTGGCCCCCTTCAGTAGATGCCCCCATGATACCCACTGCAGAAGACTGTACACTGCGGAAACTTTATGTTAAGCACCAGAAGTACGTGCAAAAAGAAATATTCTTGTGCAGGTGTTTGGAGATGAATGTGTTGCCTCATGGGACTGAGATTACATCTGAACTTAGCATTGAAGCCAGACAATGATAGCAACTTGGTGAACTCATTGAAACACCTCCTAAACGATGCAAGCTCACAGGCTCTTAGACTTGTCCATTCTGAAGTGTATGCCAGTATTGATGTGAAATACAATATGCTTCAAGAGTATATGGACACTATGAGAACCCAAAATTGGCAACAACCATGCGAATAGAATACTTGGAAAGGTTAGAAGAGATTGCAGGGCCATCATTACCAAGGTGCGCCAAATACATTGGAAGAAGCTAAGGGTTTTGAAACAAGAGAAAAAGAGACAGCCGATGCTCACCCACCACCAACTGTTCACCTGGGATCAGTTAAAATAGTAGCAGAAAAAGTGTTGGAAGCTCATGAACACAAAGCGCAAATCCAACACCTTTTAGTAAGCCCCGGCCCAGGAAAATTAGACCACATAGGAGAAAGATGCACAAGAAACATTTCAAAGCCAAGAATATTTCCTCAAAAGGATACACCCCATCAGAAGAAGACCGGCAACAGTTTGACCCTATCGTACTGACATCCAATGTAACTTTGACAAGAGATCAGATCTCCATTTGCCGAATGTCTGACTGCTTTGCACCAACCCCAAGACAACCCATGGATGTAAGCGACCAAGTATTGGGCACCCATGCTTGGGCCGAGCATCTCCGATGGCATCGCTTCCATGAGAAACAGAAAATTAACAAAGGGGTGGGCAAAGCTGAGAAAGATAACGACAATGAAGAGTCCTTTGAAAAAAGACCATGGTATAGACCTACCACAAGAAGTGCCCCGAGAGATGATCCTGCCCTAGAAGCATTCATTGAAGCGTGCACTAGGTTATTTCCTGGACATCAAAAGTCGAAAGCGAATCAAGGACAACCTCACCAAAAGCCAGCGCAATGCCCTGCGAGATCTTCGCAATCTACCTCTAACACACAATCAAGCAGCCTGTCGGTTTGCAGACAAATCTGCAACAACAGTCATCACCCCACTATCTTATGATGATAAGATAATACAACAAACATTAACAGACGACAACCAGTTTGACATACTAGCAACAGACCCAACTAGAGACACCACCAAAAGAGTCAAATTCTGGGCAGACAAGTGGCTCAAGAGGGGGAGAGATTGATGAGGATGTGTACGCTTTTGTGACAAACAATCCTGAAGCACATCCTGCCAAATGTAAGCCCCTGGTCAAGACCCACAAATCCTTTCCCTATCCATACAGACTACTCCTGTCAGGCAGTGGGACGCCAATACAACCACTATCTAAATTTATCCAGACAGCCATAAGCCACTTAACAAGTCATTTACCTTATCAATTATCGATACAAAAGAATTCCTGAAAAAAATGGACACTGTCAACAAAGAAGTGGCTCCACTCCCCCCATCAGCTACTTTGGCGGTATGCGATGTTGTCTCACTGTACCCAAGTGTGGACAATGCTATGGGAGTCCCAGCTGTTGCCCAAATGCTCAGTGACCATCCTTCTCCACTGAATGTGTCTACGGACTGCGTTATTGAGGGGCTGAAAATAGCACTTGACAACAATGCCTGTGCATACACAGATGGTGAAGGTAAGACTCTGATTGCAGCTCCCAACCATGGGACAGCAATGGGGCCCTGCCATGCGTGCGACTATGTGGATGTTTTCATGGGTGAACTGGATGAGAACTGGTACAAGAAACTCCAGTTCCACTGATGTCCTCTGTGGTGGTGAACAAGGAATCTTTAGAGATAGAAACCCTCAACTGGAGCAGATTCAGAGATGATGGCTTTGCAATTTTACCAGACTCCGCTGATGCCAGTGCTTTTGAAACACACCTACAGAATTTGCATTCCCCGGGTATAAAATGGACGGTTTCCTGTGGTAGAGAAGCAGAATACTTGGATGTTAGGGGTGAGTATAAATAACGCTGGGCTCATCGAAACTGATGTTTTTTCGAAGAATTGCCATAGCTACCTCCCCCCTTCCTCCTGCCACCCCAAGTCAGTCTTCAGAGGCATAGCAAGAAGCATTGGGACCAGACTAAGAATGTTAATCAGCAAAGACGAACAGCTGAAAGAGAGGACAAGGGAATATGCAAGATATCTAACCTTGTCAGCTGGCACTATGACAAAGCCTTCAAAGAGATCTCTCAGGGAGCCGCAAATCAAGAGATGCAATACTCCATCAGCCCCGTAAAAAGCAGAGCAAAAAGATAGCTTGGGTCACAAAATTTGACCCTCGAGCTCCATCGAGAACTGCCATCATTAAAAGGAACCTCCATCTCCTGTACTCAAACCCCCAAAACAAATCTGTGTTTCTCTCCAAGTGTATCATTGCAGCGGACAGGAGACTCAAAAACTTGGGTGAAATCTACAAACCCACTGTGCCAAGACGACTTGTAGAGCATGGACCCAAAGAGTGCCCTGGCTTCTTTAGATGTACAAGGAAATGCGACACCTGTAGGCATGCCAGGGACACACAGGAACTGGTGTCTCCATGGGATGGGCGGTCGTGGAAAATACTACATCTTACTTGTACGTCTCTGCTAATGTGATATATACTAGTCACATAAAGTTAAGCACAGTTTACATGTACCCGCATAATTTCCAAAATATAAAAGCCACGATTTTGAAATTGGGAACAGATTTAATTCATTATCTTGTTCCAACGTACATTGAATTTCATTGGGATCGAATGAACGGTTGTTGATTTACAGACAATTAAACAGAGGATGGGTCGAAATCAAAGTTCGCAAAATCTGTTCAGTTCACAAAATCATTTCAATAGGGGGTGTGGCCACCGCCATTGGCGAGACATTCCACGCAGCGACTCCTCATCGAGTTGACCAGTGTTCTGATGACCCTCTGAGGGATTCTCTGCCATTTCCAGTTGCAGCATTTGGAAGAGATCCTGGCGGTCTCTGGGAGGTGGATGGTTCTCCTTCACACGTCTCCCCAACTCATCCCACATATGCTCGATGGGATTGAGGTCGGGACTATACGCCGGGAAGATCATCCTGTTGATGCCGGCCTGCACAATGAAGTTTTCGGCCACCCGGGCCCTATGTGGCCGAGCATTGTCGTCTTGGAAGACTGCCATGGGTCCTATCCGTTGCATGGTCGGAACAACGAAAGGCGCCAGGATTTCATCCCGATAGCGGATGCTGTGAGGTTTCCATCAATATGGTAGAGTGGTGTCTTGTGGTGGAGGCTGAAGGCACCCCATACCATAACAGATCCTCCCCCAAAGGCCCTGGTCTGGCGAACAGCTGCATCAATGTAACGTTCACACCAACACGCCTCCAAACTCTAGTTCGGCCGTCATTGTGTTCAAGACTAAACCGCGACTCATCATCTGAAAAGAGGACCTGGGACCACTGTTGTTGGTTCCATCTCACATGACGATGGCAGAAAGCTCGGCGAGCCAGCCTATGGGCTGCTAGCAGTCGTGGTCGAACAGCTGGGCGATGTGATCTGAGGCCGAAGTGGTGAAGACGGTTTCGTATGGCTTGACGGCTGAGGATGGTGTTATTTGCCATACGAAGCTGCCTTTGGATGCTGGTGGAAGTGGTATCCCGCTGCAATAGGGCCTGCCTCTCGATGAAACGATCTTCTCTGGGAGTAGTCTGCCTAGGCCGACCTGACCGTGGCCTCTCTTCAACGCTGTTGGTCGCCCTAAAACGCTGATTCAGTCTAACATAACTGAATGATGCACACCAAGTCGTCGCGCCACTTCAGCCTTTGCAATGCCATCTTGTATCCACGCAATCGCCCTGGTTTTGTCAAAGGTGCTAAGTTTTCTTCGTGGTGGCATGGTGAGAAAAGGGCTGACAGTAACCAACCCCGCGCTTAAACAGCCAAAAGAAGGGGCATAAACTCACTTGAGAGACTGCTCTTGCACGGGAAAAAAAAGAATTTTTCATTTTACACATCTTGTGTCGCCAGCAAGCTTGATGCAAAACAGCACAGTTAACGCAACTTTGCACTTTTTATCCCGCGCGGTAACGAGGTCACCAAGACCCCCGTGCGCACTACCAGTTGACACAGGCTGGATTACACACTGCTGCTGTGTGAGATTCCATCATTGGTTGCCGCATAACAAAAAAAACAATGTTTTTTGAAGGGATGAATCAACCCCCTGTGTGCAAAGGCCTGTGCTTAACTTATGTGACTGGCATATGTTATCAGGTGCAGTCTGCACCCACAGCATGGTATGTAGGCTCACCCCACAAACCTGAAATTACGCTGGGCCAACCATAAAAGTGACGTCAACAGAGGCAAGACCAACAAGTGCATGGTTGCCCACCACGTGAACACAACACCTCACCCAAACAACCATGATGTCCCATTTCTGTCCATCTGCCCAATCGAGTCAGTGAGTGGGGGGGATGCAAACCTCCTTCGTAGGGAACTATATTGGCAGGCAAATTTGGGTACATTGTTTACAGGTCTCAACCGCAGAAAAAAATTTAAATGCATGTATCCAAAGAAGAGTCCAGTATCAAAACAGTTAGGCCACAAAAAGTTTGATCACCCCCCCCCCCCCCCCCAATTACCTTTCTCTGCACCTCTCTTCCTCTTCCTATACCCCACGGGCGCGCGCGCGCGCGCGCGCGCGCGCACACACCTCCTCCCCACTTCTTCTGAATGCTTGTCTGTCTTTCCCCTTCTCCTTCCCACACGTTCTATCTACACTGCACTACAACCACTCCCCCACCCACCCACACCCCTCACCTCCCCTTCCGCCACTTCACCTCCTACTTCCAATTCTTTCTACTCCTATCTTATTCACCTAATTATCCTCTCCCCATGCCAAGTAAAGAGCGAAAGGAACGTATGGAAATTTAAAGTGAGATAGTAGGTTACGTCACAATGTCACGTGAGTTGATATGTTATTATTTCGGAATTGAAGGGGTTAGATAGTCGTTAAAGTTGGAGTTGTGATTGGTGTCTGTCTTAATTTTTCCGAACTTACCAAAAATTGAAGGCAGGTTTTCTGTGTCTGTGTGGGGGGGGGGGGGGGGGGGGGGGGGGGGGGGATGGAGGTTGGTCAGCGTAAAACATTTGAGTAGATTTTACAACCCATGTCTAGGATGATGGCCAGTGCACCTAGTCAAGCTGAGAACATGTACTCAGCTGTGTTTTTGATTTTTTTGATTTGCCCCATCTTATTGTCTTTAGGCAGTGATATGTTTTGAGAAAAGACAGAGCTGACCTTTGCACAGGGGTAAGTAAGTTCATAATGTCGTGTACTTTTTACTGAAAAGTAAAGCTTATAAACTTTCAAGGAATTGCCACAGAGTTTATTAAAGTTTAGTAAACTCAGGAAGTAGGGGATGGTCACAGTAGCGTTTGATAATGAGAGTAATACTGGTAGCAGGTTTTAGTCATAGTATACTATTCAATATTATTTTACTGTTTTGTGTTATGTACAACGACTACTAGTACGGAAGGAGATGGTAAATGTGGTGCTCTTAGTAGTGGTAAAGGGGCTGACAAAAGGAAAATGGTGATCTCCATCTAGCAACACTATGTTATGAGCCCCTGAGTCAAACGGCTCAACAGTTTGGGTAGGATTGGTGTTGGTGGTGCAGGTGCATACATGTGCATGTGTAAGCGTACAAATGTGTGCAGACGCGGGGGTGCGGGGGTGCGTGCGTGCGTGCGTGTGTGCGTGCGTGTGTGTGTGTGGTGGTTGTGAGAGTAGACGAACATCGTCTATGACGAGATGTTTAGATAGTGTTTGAGATAGTGTCCCTGTTGCTCTTCCTGCCCCCCCCCCCCCCCCCCCCCCCCCCCCCCCCCCCTTTTTTTACTTTCTTCCCCTTCCACACCCAGATCATTGAGAAAAAAAACAATCCGGTTTCGAAATACAGGTATCTGACCAGAAGTTACATGTTAGTGAGCTTTCTCCCCATTGGAGTTGGTCTCCCGCTTTGGAGACTATATAAGCTTGCTGAAGGTTCATTTTGAGAAGCATTTATTTAATCCCCATTCACCCATTCAAGCACAATACTGTCAGTTAGGCAGAATCATCTACCACTGCAGATATGATGGCTTATCATCCCCCCCCCCCCCCCCCCCCCCCCCTATTTCTATAATCTCAGACATAACAGCAAGCTTTGTTTATATTATATATATATATATACACATTAACGTGTATGTGTGCGTGCTAGACATATCAAACAATCAATCAAGTGACACAAGTATCATTATCTAATAGAGCTTCCATTTTTTTTTTTTTTTTTTTTTTGAGTAAAAAGATCCATATCGTTCATAGAAAACTTGCATGCAAAAATAGAAACTTAGGAAATAACGCTTGTATCTCATATCTCACACCTACCAAAACTAAAGGACGAAGATGTGAATATACGCAGATAACATCTTGACTATCAAGCAATGACCAGAACAACGCAACGTCGATTTATCTGACCTTGTATTATATCTTGTAGTGGTCAAGTCAGTACACAGCTGTGAAGTAGCTGATGACGCCACGATGGGCACTTCTATCAACCAATCACAGCGATTTTACAACTGATCATACTTATGCTGTGAGTTTGTGCTACCAAAGAAATGCGATTCACCGACAAGGAGAGATTTGTGTATCTATGGATATGACGAGCTGAATGTTAGTCCAAGCCAGTGATGAAAGTAAGTTCTTTCTTTTATGTGTTTATTTTCATGTTTCTCTTCTATAGTTAATAATAATCAGTTGTTTCGAATTAACTCTGGAATGTTCATATCCAAACCTGTTTGTGTGTATGCATATACGTGTGTGTGTGTGCGCGCGCGCGCTCGTGCACAAGAGAGAGAGTTTATTCATTCGAATGTTGTGTGCGTGTGCGTTGGAGGGAAAAGGAGGGAGAGAGTGCGTGCGCACGCACCTTTGTCTATAGGAAAAAATGTAAATTAACGTATATTTGTTCCTGCAAGTGTATTATATCCAATGTAACCATGGACTAAGCGGGGGAGGTCTCTCTCTCTCTCTCTCTCTCTCTCTCTCTCTCTCTCTCTCTCTCTCTCTCACACATACACACACACGCGCGCGCACACACACATATATACTCTCTCTCTCTCTCTCTCTCTCTCTCTCTCTCTCTCTCTCTCTCTCTCTCTCTCTCTCTCTCTTCAAAAGACCATGTCCACACACTACATTTTTGATGATGCATTGAAGTGAGTCTGTTGCTAAGTCATGAAAAAGTTCAGAGTATTTAAAAAAAAAAATCCTCTTTAGCTCATACTATCATTCTTTCGTTTGTTTGATTGTCTGTCTGGTTTACTTGTTTTTGTTGTCGTTGTTGTTGTTTTTTTTTGGGGGAGGAAGATCACTTGTTTGTATATTGATATGTTTGCTGATTTCAGTAGACTTTTTTTTTCTATCCATTTTTTTTCTTTGCGTGTTTTTTTTTTTTTTTCCAGTCAGATGTACAGTGAGGCAGAAGAATTACTTGGTTCGCCGTGCCTACAAAATATAGAAGGAAGTAGCTTAACACCCAAAGTGGCTGACGTCACAAAGCCAATATCTAAACACCCCGATCGCAATTCAACACCCCATTGACACCTGGATCATGAATGACAAAGAACCTCTCACCACGCCCCTGAGAAAACCCTCATCCCGCTATGGTGCCATCAATCATGACGTCACTGGGGATCAAGGTCAACTCCAAGCTGCAAGCACTACCGACGATATCGACCACGAGAGAGTCCATCAACCACATCCTCAAGAACCCCAGGAAAAGCCCCATCCATCCCCAGAACATCATCCACGAGGCCCAGACTAAGACATCCCGATCCAAATGTTGCGGAGTTGTGTGCATTGAGATCCCACTGTTTCTGTATTTCATGTCCCTCAATAACGCCTTGCCCCTGCTACAGTATTATATGACTGACCGCATGTACGAAGAACTCGGGGTACCCAACGTCACGGGCGCTTGTTCCGGTGGGAGCGAGAATGACGCTGGAGCGGCTCTATCGGATCGGATTCAGGAGCGGGTGGCTTCTTACACGATGATGCTGAGCTTGTTGAGCAGCTGTCCAGCTGTCCTGCTGGCTCTCTTCGCGGGCTCTTTGTCGGACAGGTGGGTGTTGAGTAGTAGCTGGCTCTATTGGCAGGTTCTTTGTCGGACAGTGGGTGTTGAGTAGTAGCTGGCTCTATTGGCAGGTTCTTTGTCGGACAGGTGGGTGTTGAGTAGTGGCTGGCGATCTCCACATTTGCCTATTCTGCTAGAGGCAGGTCTAGCGAAAAACGACTTGATGAAAAATTGCACATACCCATGTGTTATGATACGAGCGTAGTTTGAGACAGTTTTTTTTTTTTCAAATCTAAACAGAGGAATATACCGGAGTGAATGTGAAGATAGCCGGGCTGCTCTTCTCTTCTCTTTCCTACTCCTCCTCTTACTTCTCCTCCCCACCTCCTCCTTTTTTTTCTCAAAGTCTTCTCAGTCTCATTTCCTTTTGTTTGTTTCTTTCTTTCTTCTTCCTATACTTATTCTTATTCTGCTTTTCTTCCTAATTAATTCTTTTTCTATTCCTCCTCCTCCTCCTCTTCCTCCCCTCCATCATTTATTTCAGACTCTCCTCATCCTCATCTTCCTCCTCCTCCTCCTCCTCCTCTTCCTCCTCCTCCTCTTCTTCTCTCCTCCTCTTTCCTTTCCTCCCCCTCCTTATTTTCTGTCTCCTACTTCTTTCTCCAAGTCCTTTTTTACCCCTTGCTCAGAAGGATAATTTACTTACAAAAAAGAAAAAGAGGGGAAAAAAAACAGAGCTAATTTCACACGCAATTAAATCCTGAGATGATGCATGTCATTTAAGCATCAACATACTGAAACAGTAGCGTATTACATTCAAAAGGTTTACTGGAATGAAGCAATACATAAAAGCGAACAATTTTTTGGTAACCTAGAAATGACAGGGGGGTGATTGTTTTCCTTTGCAATGAACACAGGGAACACGCTTCAAATTATGTTATTGTACACATGGAATTTTTTCAGACCTTCTTCCTGAAGTCCAAACACTTCAAATTTGATTTACATACACATGGAGTTTTTTCTGCATGTCTTCTTCTTTAAGTCTTAATCATCCTCATCCTCGTTATCATCATCATCATCATCATCATCATCATCATCATCTTCATCTTCATCATTGTCACCACATCATCATCATCATCATCATCATCATCCTTCCTATTCTTCTTTCATTTTTATTTATTCATTTTTTTTTGTCTTCTTCTTTTTCTCCTCTTCCACTTCTTTTTGTTCTTCTTGTTTCTCCTCCACTCCTCTTCGTTCTCCTTTTTTTCTTGCTTTTCCTTTTTTTCTTCTTCTTTCTTTATTTTCCCGCCTCCTCCTCTTCGTTCTCTCCTCCCTCCTCCTTTCTCCTCCTCTTCTCCTCCTCTTCCTCCCCTCTCCTTCTTCGTCATCTTCTTCTTCTTCTTCTCCTCTTCTTCTTCTACATCTTCTTCTTCCTCTTCTTCTTCTACATCTTCTTCTTCTTCTTCTTTCTTCTTCTTCTTCTTCTTCTTCTTCTCTTCCCAGCCATTTTTCCACTGCATCGTCTTCTCTTTAACTCAGTCATTTTCTCTCCCCCCCCCCCCCCCCCCCCCCTTCCTCTATAAACACCTTTGCTGTTATATGGTTTTCATGGTCCACCAAATTATAAATGATGTAGAAATGAGTATTCTCCTTCTGATTATTTTGTTCATCCTATTGTATCACTCCAACCAACCACTTCCCCCCCCCCCCCCCCCCCCCCACCTCCCCTTCCCCCACTCTGCCCTGACACGCTCCTGATCTTCTATTCCGACTGCTATAAACAATTTTTACCTTTTTAAAATCTTATATCTCTCTCTCTCTCTCTCTTGCCCCTCCATCAGCTAATAAATACTTGTAAACTCATCAGCTTAAACTTGTAAAAAACACGATCATTGTCCATGTTCACTCTGATTCTGTCCCGTTCCACGACAGGTTTGGAAGGAAGACAGTTCTTTACATCGTTGTCTTGGGCACAACCACTCAAATGGCGATTTACTCGCTGGTTTACCACTACCACTGGCGCCTGGAGTATCTGTACATCGGCAGCGTGATTCAAGGACTGACGGGCAACTACGGCAGCTTTCTGATGGCCAGTTACTCCATTGTGGCCGACGTGACCAAAGAGGGAGGGACACGACGGGCGTTGAAAATCATCGTCACAGAGGCGGCCACCATGATTTGTGAGTTTGACTAGGCATGGTGAAGGGATTGGTGGGTGGAAGTAGAAGAGCGCGTGCCTGTGCGTGTGCATGGGGGCACCTGTGCGTGTAAGGGTGATGAGGGGGTTGTTGAGGGAGAGGTATATGTTGTTGTGATTTATTCTTTATAATTACAACCAGGCTGACCACATGGGGCCTGTTCAGGGTTGTCATATGTCAGTGAAAAAGAATGTTCACCACGAATGACATCTGTGGACAACCATGTACGTAGATCAATGAAATTCAAACCATTCAAACTAAATTATTGATTTCCATAGCTAAGACTGATAAAACTAGGCCACGCTGCAGGTGCAAGGCATTCCTCTTCATTTTTGCTGTCCAGTTTTTCAAAAAACAAATAAAGTAATACTAATTAAAAAAAAAAAAAAACGTAAGGCAACAGAACAGATATATAAATACGGACATTTTAGAAAATGGATATACAGCATGGAGAACTAGAATCCATTCTGGACAGTGTATACATGTGAACTATCTAGTCTTCAAATTAAGACCAAAAATAGTATGCTACAAATTCAACAGAGAAAAAAATATGTAAAGATTGGCTAGAACCGAAGTGTGTGTGATTGGCTAGAACAGAAGTATGTGTGATTGCAACATTGTACAGATACATACCTTTTGCAGTCCTTCTCAACAATACCCTTAGAGACTTCTTCTCTACTTCTATAGGAGTACTTCAAGGCTGTCTTCCTTTTCCAATTTTGTTGAGTGTATACAGAAAGAACGAAGCACGGAAGATACTTCAGAACTTTTCTGACCCATTTGTAGGTAACGCTTTACTGGTGATATTGACCTTATAGGGCATAGCGTGCGTTTAGGAACTCTTCGTGTAATGTCCTGTGGAAACAATATACTTAGAAAGCGACATCAAAGAGTGATCATTATACCAAAATGTGTCCCAAAAGGCTCATCTGGTTGCTGCCAATAGATCTGTTCTTAGATGGAGTAAGGGTACAGTCTTGTTCAAAGCAACAAAGATTTTTTGAAACGCGTTTTTTGTCTAAAATTTAGTGTTTTTAAACCAGATTTGTCTCAAGATTTTATCAGCCATCCTGAATTAGAATGCTTTTGATATTTTACAGGTGGGACTTATGAGGGGAAAAAAGCCTATAACAACAGGATTTATAGCTGCTGCAATTTCAGTCTAACACCTAAACTGCGTTTTGTCGGTTAGCGAGTTCGGCAGGTACAACAACGTCGGGCTACTGGCTGAAAGCAACGGGCTATCTACCTCCCATGTACTTCTCCATTGGACTCCAGATCGTTACCCTCCTCTTCATCGCCGTTCTCATTCCTGAGACGGCCACACGCCCTCCTGAGACCATGTCTGTCACCTGCTCTGTCTTGCTTCGGAGCATACGACTGTTTCTTCAGGTCAGTCCAAGATGTTGAAGTTTGGGGGGGGGGGGGGGGGGGGGGGGGGGAATTCAGCTTACGTTGCTAAGAGTGCAGCCAGCTGCGTAGGGCTGTCATCCCATTGAGGGAACCTGTTGCTAATAAGCATGTGTTTAGAGCGGAGAGGCGCTGTTACGCCTTTGGTTCTGCTGGACTGGGAGGCTGTAGAAGATGTTGGTGAGTAAGGCGAGTTTGGAGGGCAGGGAAAAGATAGAGGAAAAGACCTCACAGGGCACAGCTTGTGTTTAGAAGCTCTTTATGTCATGCCCTGTAGACACAATATACTTAGAAAGCGACATCAAAGAGTGATCACTATACCAAAATGTGTCCCAAAAGGCTCATCTCGTTGCTGCCAATAATTATGTTTGTAGATGGAGTAAAGAAGCAGTCTTCTTCAAAGCCACCAAAAAATTTTTTAACGCGTTTAAAATCTAAACTATAGTGTTAGTCTGATAAGAGTCAGAAACTCAAGGATAAAGAATACAGGTCGTACCTTGTCTTCCATCCTGTCCTTCATATTCTGCTGTGTGTTCCACTGAAGAGAGAGAAAAACAAAGACAGAAGAAGAGAAAAAAAAAAACAGACTACAAAATGATGACGTCAACAAAATGAATAACAGAAACAATAATGTTAATAACAGTCATGACAACAATGATTATGAATTAGATCGTAAATAATGGTTTAAACAGAACAGCATGTGTAGTCGAAGAGAGAGAGAGAGAGAGAGAGGGGTTGTGAATGAGTTGAACAGCTGGAGGGGTGATTAAGATAACTGAGGTTCAATATGTACGTGGTATCCATGTCATGATTGCCCGATTGTGTTCATGCTGTGATATTTATAACGGTAGATTAATATTTTTATACAAAAATTATGGCACAATCAGTTCTGTTCTTGTTAATGAGATTATCTTCATTTTCTGAGTGCTCAACTTTCCATTCTAATTGACGATGATGATGATGCTTGTGGCTGTTGACAATAAGGATAATACAGATGATGATGATGATGATGATGATGATGATGATGATGATGATGATGATGATGATGATGATGATGATGACGACGACGGCGACGACGACGACGACGACGACGGAGTGGGGAAGGGAGAAAACGATGGTGATGTATTAATTGCAACAACAAACTAACAAAAAAGGGGATAGAATGTAAATGAATGAAACCTTCAACTTCCACAACCCTGCAAAGGAAAAAGAAAAATGATGATGATGATCACAATCATGAAAACTTTTCTTGATATGGTAATGCTGGCGATGGGTATGGTTAGAACGATGAAGATGATGCCAAGCGATGCCCTTCCTCAACCACAATGATAACAACAGTACAGCCAGAACAGCTCAGTTCGTAGAGCATCAGACTCGTAATCCTGATGATCCTGGGGTTATGGGTTCAAATCTCCACCGAGCTGTTTCAATACAGGGGAATTTTTTTCTCTTGGAGTTAACATTGGTTCTGACTCCATTTCCGAAAGTCCTTCCAATGAGGTTATAAACCAAGGTTGCATGTGTGAACACATGCATGACATCTAGTGCACATGTAAATTCTTATCACCAGCTTTCAGAACAAAAGGCCAGTTTGGCTATTGCTATTGATGACACATTACACATAGCACACACCACGTGTAATAAATCGAAAGAATGAAGGGAAAAAATGAGAGATTAATATTGACTGAATGATATATAGAAAATGACTGAATGAAGTGTCAGCAGGTAGCTCTTCAGCTGGCTCTACTCAGGTAGGCAACCCCTCGCATAAACGAGAGTTCGGATTGTAAAGTGCATACAGCTTGATATTTAACTGAGGAAAGGATCTGTATAAATGCTCTTCATAATTATGATAATAATATAATTGTCCATCTCTCACACACAGCGAGGGAAACGATGCTTTCTCCTGACCTGCCTGTTCTCGTTCTTTCCTGGGGCTGTTCAATCTTGTGGCCAACCAACTCATCATCCTGATCTACCTGCTCGCCCCTCCTTTCTGCTGGGTCCAGACTCACATTTCTGTGTACGGCGGCGGCTCCATGCTCGCCTCCTGGCTCACGGTGCTCTCAGTCACTGCCTGCACGAGCAAATGGGTGGCAGACGACACGTTCGCTCTCATTGGGGCCCTGTCAGGGATGGCGGGCTTTATCTTCCAAGGGTTGGCCGAGACGGATCTGTTCGTGTATCTTGGTAAGAAGCACGTGGTGCGTGTGTGTGTGTGTGTGTGTGTGTGTGTGTGTGTGTGTGTGTGTGTGTGTGTGTGTGTGTGTCCCTTTTTCCGTGTTCTGCATGCATATGGGCATATCTGTCCAGATCCTTCGAATGAGACTATAAACCGAGATTCCGTGTGTGAACGCACTCATAACATCTTGCACACACGTAAAATCCCATCACCAACTTTCGGAAGAGAAGGCCAGTTTGGTCGTTGGTATGGATGACGCGTTACACATAGCATGCACCCTGCGTGAGAAATGGAAAGAATGAAGGAAGTAAGGATATTGAGTGAGTGAAAAATATTGGATGATATTGACTGGATGAGACAGGAATGAAGCGCCAGCTGGCAGCTCTTCAGTCGGCACTACCCAGGTAGGCAGCCCGTTGTGTAAACGAGTGTGGACTGTAAAGCGTTTAGAGCTTGGTCTCTAGCCGAGAATAGGCGCTATATAAGTATTCATTAAAATAGTACTGATAATAATCCTTGTCCGTTTGTATGCAGCATTGTCTTTCTGTCTCTTTCTCTGACTTGCTGCCCTCCATCCTCAGGAAGATGGCTCATAGGAAAAGAAATGAAGATGGTAGGGAACTGGAAAGAAATGAGGAAGAAACTAATGGGAAAATCAACAAAGTTTTTATATATCATTGTTTGGGTTGACAATCAGAAAAGGGTGGTTAGACTGTATTCCTCCTTCCTCCACCTGCATACAACTTACACACACACACACACGCACGCACGCACGCACGCACGCACGCACACACACACACACACACACACACACACACACACACACACGAATTTGGGTTTCAAATCTGGACAGGGAATACCTGATCTGAACGATGCTTCATTCGTGACGTTTTTGGCCAGTATGACTGGCCACCTCACCCCCAAAGACCGACACGACTGAGAACGCGAGAGAAGGACAATGTTACCCACAGACCGCTCCTTTGACACACACTGGCGTGAGAGAATCCATGGAGAACGCCATCTGATCAGCCACTGACCATGTACCGTCTGTATGTCCCGTCTCTGTCTCTATGTTCCGTCTCGCAACTTACGCTCATCCACCGATTCTCGTCTGCTTCGGCTCCCTCTGCTCGCCTGAAAACTTCAGGCCAACGATCTTTCTCTTACCAGGCACCTGCTCTGTGGAATAGTCTCCCTTCTTCTCTGCGTAACACGGACTCTTTAGAGACTTTTTAAACTTCCCTAAAGACACATCTTTTCCCCCGGACTGATTAACGATATCCGCTTAATATGTGCGCGTGTTTGCTGGTGTTGACGCGCTCGTGTGTCTATCTGCGTGTGTGAGTTTTTCGTGTCTGTGTGTGTGTGTGTGTGGCGGGGGTGGAGGGGGGAGGGGGGAGGGAGGGCGTGCGGGCGCGCGCGCGTGTATGTGTGTGTGTGTGTGTGTGTGTGTGTGTGTGTGTGTGTGTGCTTTGAATTAGAATAAGTATTTTATCACGTTTTTCTGTAATATGCGCTTTGAGCTCTCGCGAGGTAAAGCGCTCTATAAATATCCTTTTGCATTACATTACATTACATTACATTACCATGAAACATGTTCTTAACGGCTAGAGTGAAAATAGAATGGTTGAACCGTGAAACGAAGGAAACAAATAGATGACAAAACAGACACAACGCGTTTTTAAACCTATTGCGGGTCTTCAAGCAGGAAAAAAAAAATTCAAACCACTGCAAACAAAAAGTACAAACGATTCGTCACAGTATTCTACGATCTGGGTGCAAACTGTGGAGTGGGTGAAACACTGAAGCTACAGAATGGAGCTGAAGAGAAGAGTGAAGGGAGCATTGTGGGGAAAAGACACAGGCTACAACAAAAAAATTTAAACTAGAAGAAGAAGAAGAGCGCAACAACAATAATAACGATGATGATGACAACAATAATGATAATAATAAGAATAATAATAAAAATAATAATTATGATGATAATGATGATAGTGGTAATAAATAGAAGAAGAAGAAGAAGAAGAAGAAGAAAAACAAGCGAAGAAGAAGAAGAAGAAGAAGAAGAAACCAAATGAAAAAAAAAGAAATAAGATGATTAAGAAGAAAGAAACAAGAACCCAGATAAGTGTTTTGTGCGGTAAATGCTGGCTCTTTGGTAGTTTGACACATCTGCAAGCGTTTGCTTCCTCTTCTTCTTCCGTATTAAGACCCCGCCCATTCCTTTTTCTCTCGTGAATAGAATCTAATAAAAACACAAATCATGATTGGATTTTTCAAATGTGAATTTTAGTTCACCATTAGCCAGTGTTACTGGTTAACGCCCTTCAGTTTATCTTTCGAAATAAGATGAACAAAATTTTAAGTTTGTATTTCATGTTCTTTTTGATTTGCATATGTATACACATCTAGAATAGTTAAGAACAAAAAAAAATCTTTTGGCATAAATTACAGTAAGAGGAAAACAAACATCTAACCAGTATCTCTAACTCTGTAAACAAACACACATTCTGCCAGACTATGCATACACTTCACGTGCCAAACGTGTGACTCATTCATTGCTGTATACCACCGATTGCTCAACTGCTGCCCAAAATAATCGAAGAGATCAGCCTGCTCAGTTTTTGGTGCCTGAATCCTCCAATTTTTAATATGATGCCCTACAGGTTTTAGGGGGCAATGAGAGAGAGAGAGAGAGAGAGAGAGAGAGAGAGAGAGAGAGAGAGAGAGAGAGAGAGAGAGAGAGAGAAAATGTTGCTTAAAGCAGCACAGCCAAACATAAACGGCCATATCACGGCTGTTACGGGATGAAGTCATCACTTTTCACAACGGAAACAAATGGATTCGAAACGAAGTTATTTAAAGTGTTGAAAAGTTCAAACGGGCCTGACCACTTTTCGTCTGCTATTTGATTGCCATTTGAGGCATAGTCACGTGATTATCAGCAGCATCGTTCTTTGGGCC
>JADBJO010000113.1:251279-258779 GCA_016801955.1 Conus betulinus
GCGGTGCTGTGTCCATGGAGCTGTATCAGGAGTGATGGCGGTGCTGTGTCCATGGAGCTGTATCAGGAGTGATGGCGGTGCTGTGTCCATGGAGCTGTATCAGGAGTGATGGGCGGTGCTGTGTGCTGTGTCAGGAGTGATGGCGGTGCTGTATCAGGAGTGATCAGGAGTGATGGCGGTGCTGTGTCCATGGAGCTGTATCAGGAGTGATGGCGGGCTGCTGTGTCCATGGACAGCTGTATCAGGAGTGATGGCGGTGCTGTGTCCATGGAGCTGTATCAGGAGTGATGGCGGTGCTGTGTCCATGGAGCTGTATCAGGAGTGATGGCGGTGCTGTGTCCATGGACAGCTGTATCAGGAGTGATGGCGGTGCGGTCCATGGACAGCTGTATCAGGAGTGATGGCGGTGCTGTGTCCATGGACAGCTGTATCAGGAGTGATGGCGGTGCTGTGTCCATGGACAGCTGTATCAGGAGTGATGGCGGTGATGTGTGTCCATGGAGCTGTATCAGGAGTGATGGCGGTGATGTGTGTCCATGGAGCTGTATCAGGAGTGATGGCGGTGCTGTGTCCATGGAGCTGTATCAGGAGCTGGCGGTGCTGTGAGCTGTATCAGGAGGTGATGGCGGGTGCTGTGTCCATCTGTATCAGGAGTGATGGCTGTATCAGGAGCTGTGATGGCGGATGGCTGTGCTGTGTCATGGAGCTGTATCAGGAGTGATGGCGGTGCTGTGTCCATGGAGCTGTATCAGGAGTGATGGCGGTGCTGTCGATGGTCTGTATCATGGATGGCGCTGCTGTATCAGGAGTGATGGCGGTGCTGTGTCCATGGAGCTGTATCAGGAGTGATGGCGGTGCTGTGTCCATGGAGCTGTATCAGGAGTGATGGCGGTTCTGCTGTGTGTCCATGGAGCTGTATCAGGAGTGATGGCGGTGCTGTGTCCATGGAGCTGTATCAGGAGTGATGGCGGTGCTGTGTCATGGGAGCTGTATCAGGAGTGATGGCGGTGCTGTGTGTCCATGGAGCTGTATCAGGAGTGATGGCGGTGCTGCTGTGTCCATGGAGCTGTATCAGGAGTGATGGCAGTGCTGTGTCCATGGAGCACTGTATCAGGAGTGGAGTGATGGCGGTGCTGTGGCTGGCCATCAGTTCGGTCTTCTTGGCATTGATTTTGTTATGTCATATTCAGCTGATATTTTATCCACCCTTTTTAACAAGTTGGCAGGTCCCTGTTCCCTGGCTGCCGTGGCATCGATGTCGTCTCAGGGCTATCAATTCGCCGGTAAATTGTTTTAAGTTTTGAAAAGAGAGGGGGGTTAGTTACCGCCAAGGACACAGACAAACAGAGTACAGGACTAGACACAATGCATTTCGACCTCTTGGGTCCTCTTCGGGTGAAAACAATCACATTTAGGTCAGTGACAAAGAACAAGAAACACGTTTTTTTTTTGTTTTTTTTTTTTTTTGTTTTTAATTTCAAGACGGGCAGGAGACGGACAGGTTAGTGGTTTCTTGTTGTTTGTCACTGTCCTAAATGTGATTTGTTTTCACCTGAAGAAGACCCAAGAGGTCGAAATGCATTGTGTCTAGTCCTGTACTCTGTCTGTGTCCTTGGCGGTCTCTTTTCAAAGTGTGCTTCATTTTCCGCCCTCAGTCACTCCGTTTTGACACTTCACTGTAAATTTTCGTCGTCCTGGGGAGGAGTAGATAGGATAATCGACTTGTACCCCCCCCACCCCATCTCTACTTGCGCCCCCTTCTATGAAAAAAAAAAAACAGTTAAAAGTCGCTAGCGGTAGTGTTGTGACAAATCAGCTGACATAATTCAGTGACTGCATGTTCTAGACACGTGTCATTGAGGCCTAACAGAAGTATGATATGAAGTATTTGTTCACCAGGACGTCTATTATGTGTTCGCTCAGCAGGATATGAATAGAATAAAAACGTGTCCTGTTGTCATTAGGAGTGTAAAACAAAAAACAAAAAAAAAAAAACAACAACGAAAAAAAAAACAAACAACAAAATGTTTTCCACAGACCAAGTCTGTGATGTTTCTACCCAGTCAAACATTTCCTGGACAGAACTTAACTGAAATATCCGTCTTGCTCTCTGCCTCTTTTCTTTCTCTGTCTGTCTGTCTGTCTGTCTGTCTCTGTCTCTCTCTCTGTCTCTCTGTCTCTCTGTCTCTCTCCTCTCTCTCTCTCTCTCTCTCTCTCTCTCTCTCGCTCTCTCTCTCTCTCTCTCTGTGCTCCTCTGTCTGTCTGTCTGTCTGTGCCTCTCTGTCTGTGTCTCTCTGTCTGTGTGTGTGTCTCTCTCCCTCTCTGTCTCTTTCTCTCTCTCTCTGTCTCTCTCTCTCTCTCTCCTCTCTCTCTCTCTCTCTCTCTCTCTCTCTCTCTCTCTCTCTGTTTTCACGTCCGCGTTGTAGAATTATACCCCCCACGCCTCTCACTTTACATCCTCATACACAGCCATAACTAAACTCATCTCGGAGCACCTCGCCAACACACACACACACACACACACACACAACACACACACACACACACACACACACACACACACACCACACGCGCACACACACACACACACACACACACACACCACACACACACACACACACACACAAAGGCACTCACGCGCGCGCGCGCGCGCACACACACGGACACACACACACACACACACACACACACACACATACGCACACACACACACACACTACGCACACACACGCGCGCACACACACACACACACACACAACACGCGTGCGCCCCCCCCCCCCCCCACCCAAACACACACACACACACACGCACTCACGCACGAACGCGCGCACCTACACACACACACACACACACACACCACACACACACACACACACACACACACACAGAGGCATGCCACGCACGGATGCACGCAAGCGCACCACACACACACACACACACACACACACACACACACACACACACAATGGCACTGCGCGCTAGCACGTACCACGCACTCCACGCACACACACACTCAACGAACACAACACACACACACACACACACACACACGAACACACACACACACACACACACACGCACACGCGCAGACATGCCCACTAATGCACACAAGCGCAGCACGCACTCACACAAACACACACGGACGTACACACACAACCCACACACACACACACACTCATCACACACACAGACACACGCTACACAGACGCACACAAACAACAACACACACCACGCACACACACACGAACACACACCACACACACACACACACACACGCACACACACACACGACACACACACACACACACACACGCGCACACGCAGACGCGCACGCGCACACACACACACACACACACACACACACACACACACACACACACACACACACACACACAACACACGCGCGCGCGCAAGCACATTCACGCATGCACGCACGCCCCCACACTCATGCACACACACACACACACACACAACACACACACACACACACACACACACACACACACTCACACGCTCAGTCACACAATCACACTTACACACAAGCGCGCGCGCACACAGGGCAGGTGGAAGAAAGATACGGAAGAGAATGAGGGTCCCACAGCCTATCTCTCCCCCACAGACTGTTTACATGTTCACCAAGGCTACCCCGAATAACAAAATGTAACTGCACGGTGTATCATACTGAAACTACTTCCCCAACCAGCTGATCCACGCACCCAAAATCACATTCCTGGCCAAATCTATCTCTCTCTCTCTCTCTCTCTCTCTCTCTCTCTCTCTCTCTCTCTCTCTCTCTCTCTCCCACACACACACACACACTCTCACACACACACACACACACACACACACACACACACACACACACACACGCATGCACGCACGCATGCACACACACACACACACACACACACACACACACACACACACACACACACACACACACACAACACACACACACACACACACACACACACACACACACACACACACACAGAGAAAATGGTAGGTAGGCACTCAAGGTCTGACCAGCGTGTTGGGCTAATGCGTAGTAGGTCAGATATCCGCCGAGTCGTAGCCACGAGACCCTCTTCTTCAATTGTCTCATCTTTGTTAATTCATTTATCCATCAGCTTCAAATCATGGTCTCAAAACTTAGCGGATGTGGTGTAGCGTATATGGGCTAGTCCGCACGCAGTGACGCCTCCTTGATGAAAACTGAAACTGAACTTTTTTCTTTCCTCGTCTTTATTTGCTTTTGTTTTCTTTTCCTTCTTTCGTTCCTTCTTTCCTTCGTTCTCTTTTCCTGTTGTCCTTTTTTTTTTTTCCATCTTCCTTCGTTTTTTTCCCCTGTTGTCCTTCTTTTTTCATTCTGTTTCCCCTTCATTGTTTTCCTTGCAGTCTTTCCATTATCAGCTTTTTCCAGTCTGTATATGCTATTTATTTTCAAATCCTTGCTTTCTTTCTTATTTCCTTTTTTCAGTGAAAAGAGCGATTCACGAAAATCATTAACGAACAGTATTAAAATCATAGACAGAACATACACAGATAGTAAAACCATAGAGGACAGGACCCACACTTAGAAAGACAATAGAGATTTTTGTTTGTTGTTTGTTTTAAACAGCTTCCTGGTGAATTTGACGAAACGACAGCTCTGAGATGGCCCATCGTGGTCGACTGGGCAAATAAACGTCACGAATTTGGAGGGCGAGGGGCTGGGAAGTGGAGATGATATGGTCAGGAGCATTGCCTGTTACATCCCATTAACTTCAGTCGTACTAAGGCTTATGAGGCGTGAGTCACAGGATTTGTTTTTAGAGTAACATCGCACATTTTTTTTGTTTGTTGTTCCCTCATGTGTATAGATATCAACATATTTGGCTTTATTCCTTCTCGCCCCCCCCCCCCCCCCCCCCCCCCCCCCCCCCCCGCCCCCCCCCCCCACCCCCCCCCCCCCCCCCCCCCCCCCCCCCCCCCCCCCCCCCCCCGTCCCCACCCCAACCCCCCCCTCCCCCCTCCCCCCGCCATCCCAGCCGCACTCCCGTTTCTTCTCCTTTCCGTCCATTTAGCTACATAAGCCGAAGACAAAATTTGAAATTAGTATGGCAGGTAAGTGTAAAAGGGTGGAGCGATAGTTTTGATGTGTTAGACCGTCTGTTTACACTGAAAGATGCAGGGGCCTCGAATTCATCATGACACCTTAGTTGTTGCAGGGATTTGTCTCTCCTTAGTCCTTCTCAATATTCAAGTTCAGAATGGTCGTTCAGAAAGGTATTCATAGAAATAGTTTTGGTATGTTGACGCGTGTGCGCGCGCACGCGTGTTTGTGTGAACGGGAAGAGGAGGGGGAGATGAACAAGACTGGTCGTGATCATTCTACAATTTTTTTTTTTTTTAATCGTTACTTTACTCCTCCGAAGACAGCAATTTTATTCATGAACAGATGCCAGAATTTCTCAACACCAAATCGTCAGTCTGTAGTATTCGAAACCCAGTTTTTTAATCTTTCCAGCGGTAAAAGCAACATATGTCCGGGGGGGTGACAAAACATGAAAGGGAGGGAGACGCTCCATCTTGACTCGCCCACCTTGGGCGCGCACATCCGGGTAATCGGAGCAGCAGCAGCAGACGACAGTCGAGTCAACTCGCCGGCTTGATGCGGACAGGCAAGCAGTTCCCTATTTAGTAGGCTATCCGCGGGAAAAGGAGAGACGCTACAAGCCAGCTACTAAGAAGTCACGGTACGTGGTAGACTTTCGATCTTTACAGCTTTCTGGCTGGTCAAATCGCATGTAGCCGGTGGGTTTGTTGCTGTTTTTTCTCACCCGTTCGGGTCGCCGCCTTTATTTACCAGTCTGTGACAGAACTTGATTTGATGATAGGGAGTTGGGATGTCTTGTCTACTGTCTAAAAAAAAGGCTAATTTCGTTTTCGTTTGAACATATAATTCATGTTTCTTAAGATCGTAAAAAAATAACTTAACATAGATGGTAACAAACAATCTAGCCCGTCGACAATCGCCAAGATTTTACTTTTACAGTTTCTCCTCGCTTACCTGCGTTTGAAAAACAAAGCTGTATCTTGTCACAGAGCGTAACGCAAGTCAGCATATAGATATTATTTCAGAGACAATGTTGCACTCATTGTTTGAACAATGTATGTTTGAGATGTTATTACCTGTGCAAGAAGTTGGCCTGTAGAGGGCATTGTCAGTATGAAGAGGCGGCAGCTGCTACTGCAAACGTTAGTAGGTTGCATTTTTTCTTCGTTTATTTACTTGCTTCATTGGATATTTGTTGAGTGTGAAAGAATAACAAACACGTTTGCTTGTATTCGTTTCTTCATGATGATTTTTTTGCTGCTTCTTTCTTTGTTAAGGGAAAAGGCGTTTGTTTGTTTGTTGAATATTTGATGATTGTTCGGTGCAGTTCTAGTTTTGTTTCATTGGTGAAGGTACAGACAGTGACTGGAAACCGTAAAATAACAACTCCGGAAAACGAGATTGGATCGACGGAAATGTCGCCAACTTTCTCATGACAAATAATAGGTATCACCCAGTTGTTTCTGAGAAAGAGAGGGGAAACAATGACAAATTTGATTTAATGGAGCTCAGACAACCAGGGCTTGCTATGTAATACGTTCCTGTATTCATTTATGATCGAAGCAGGGGGGAAAAAGCGTATTAGAGATTTTCAGAGGGGGGGCCAACGACACATTTGAAACAAAACGGGCGGGTACACGGATGCACTGAACCTGCGAACGAGCGTCCTATATAATGACTCCACGGTCATCGTCTGCTTTTTTGTCTGTCTCGCGAGTGAAGCATGCAACGGGAGCGTCTCACGTATACACATAGCTGTGCCCGGCCAGGTTGTGGCTTTGATTTCAACAACGTAGCAGGCCTGTTATAGCAACAACTGCGGCGGGCGGTTTTGTCGGTGAACATGTGCTCCTCTAGGCTTTCAGTGCCACAACGTGAAGTCTCCGAGTTTAGTATCGAAAGCACAGATCCGAGCGAAGAGTCATTTTTGCCAGCGCCGAAGGGGAAAAAAAAAAAAGATCTCACACGGAGAAGCCCAAACTGTTCTGTTCACAGGCTTGAATAACATCATCATCAGATGATGATAAAAATAGTAATAACGATAATCCAATAGTGATCCCAACGACTCGGGTACAAGGGGAATAGAATTACATACTGTTAATATACAAAATGAAGTTGCTATAACAAACTACGAATTTTATCTTACCGATAACGTGCGCGTTCGCCATTTCATGGCTTTCTTTCTTTCACACACACACACACACGCGCGCGCGCGCGCGCGCGCGCATGCGCACACGCACGCACACACGCTCGCACGCACACTCGCACACACACACACACACACACACATAGACACGCGCGCGCGCACGCAGAGAGAGAGAGAGAGAGAGAGAGAGAGAGAGAGAGAGAGAGAGACCGACTGGCCAACAGAGAGAGACACGGAGAGAGAGAGAGAGAGAGAG
>JADBJO010000113.1:263779-283779 GCA_016801955.1 Conus betulinus
GGAGGGGTCACGTAAGGAGCTGGGTCGGTACTGGTGACAGCAGTCTGGATCATATTGTCTCGTGTTTTCTTCTTCTTCTTCTTCTTCTTCGTCGTCGTCGTCGTCGTCGTCGTCGTCGGCGGCGGCGGCGGCGGCGTCGTCGGCGTCGTCGTCATCATCATCTTCTTTTTTTTTGTGTGTGTGTTTTTTTTTTGTAATGTCTGAGGAAGACAAAATCGTCAATGAAATCACTTGTTTGTTCTGTATTGTGTACTGAATAAACAAACAGAGTTAATTTGCCCTCGGTTTTGTGTTTATTTGTATTCTGGCATGGATTACATTACGTTCAACATGCACACTTGGTGTCTTGTGCATGTTTACACATACGTATGGGATTCAGTTTTTACGCGGTCTGTACATAAGGTGAAACCGGGAGATGGGGAAAAATCCCTGCACCACGCTCCACCCACCAGGGGTTCGAACACACAACCCTCAGATTTAGAGTGAAACGCTGTAACCACGTGACTGTCGACCCTGTCAGTTTATATAGTATAAGTCACATGTAATGCAGATTACATGCAATCACGCGAGGCAGTGTGCCACAATGTGACACGAATGCAATCCAAAGAGTGCATACGTCATCGCCTCACACCCCAGCAATAGAGACGTCATTCAACACATCTAAAACCTAGACAGCGCGGCGCAACATGCACGCAACGCAACGTAACCGAACGAGAGACTCCAGCTAAAGCCTCACACGACCCACCCACTCACCAACCACCGCCACCACCACCACCATCTCCCCGCCCGCTCTCACCCGCACCCCTAACCATCGACCCTTCCCACCCTATCGGTATTCTCTACGCAGTCATTCTCTACGCAGGTGCCAGTCGCCACAACGACGACCGCCAAGGGTGACTGATTGGCCCAGCCAAGCACGAACGCACCCGCGCTGTCACGCCGCTGACCAGAGCTGAGCTTAGCCCTAACACCCGTCCACTAAACCGCAGAGCCCGATAGCAGCCGGTCGGTTCAGCCCAGGCGCAAGACTCAAGCAGCTACCACCACCACCCCCGAGCCAGCCTGAGGAGACCAAGCTCCAGTTGCTGCTGCTGCTGTCGCGCTGCTGTTGCTGTAACGACCTGTGCACAACATCTTCATCCATCCGACAACATGGGGTGCAATGCTAGCAAAGGTGGTCCGGCTGCGCGGGGATCCGAACCCACGAACGCCCCGGCCTCGGAGCAGCAAACGGGCTCTGAACAGAAGGGAGACGCGGCGCCTGCAGGTAAGAATGGGAGATTTGGAGTGAAAGGGTGAGGGAGGGGGTAGGGGGGGCGGGGGGGGGGGGGATGGAGGGAGGGGGGGCTTGGGATGTTTTAATGCTTTTACAGGTATTCTTTTATTCTCAGAAGCAGTAGTTTGGTTGTGTGTATGTTTCTAAACACTTGTTTCTGACTGGTTACTAAGTAAGTGTGCACCTTTTTTCTTTTAAGTGTTCGCATTATTTGGTCATTACTTTGATGAAATGCGCCACTCTCTTGGGGGTGTAAAATGGTCAGGAATTACAACTCTGCATTTTAAAGGAAGCAGTTTTTGCTATTGTTGCTAGTTTTGTCGCCTTTATATATCTATTCCGGTTGGTTGCTAATTGTTTTAAGGTTTGAAAACTATGGTTGTGCCTGTGTATGTTTTGAAACAATTATCCCTTTGCTTCTTTGGAAACAATGGTTGTACTTACGTGCTTTTTTTTTTTTAAAATGATGATTGATTGTGTTGTATCTTTGAAAAATGAACAATGGTTGCTTGTGTATCTTTGGAACAATGGATCTTCTTGCTTACCTTTGGAACAATGGTTATTCCTTGTGTATCTTTGGAACAAAAGTTGTTCTTGTGTATCTTTGGAACAATGGATATCCATGCTTACCTTTGGAACAATGGTTATTCCTGTGTATCTTTGGAGCAACGGTTGTTCTTGTGTATCTTTGGAACATTGGTTGTCCCAGTTTGAAAACAGTGATTGTGTATCTTTTGAAAACGATAGATCTTCCTTATATCTTAGGGCATACGGGTTATTCCTGTGTACATTTGGAATCAATGATTGTGTTGCTGCGTGTCTTTGGAGGAATGTTTTATCTTGTGTATTGTTATTACACAATGGCTTCAGTCGTATTTATTTGGAAGAATGGTTGTTCCCGAGTGTCTTCAGAAAAAAATGGTTGCGCCTACGCATCTTTGGAAATAATTATGGTTGTTGCTTCGTATCTTTGGAAACAGTGGTCGTTCCAGTGTCTCTTTGGAAGCAATAATTGTTGCTTCGAATAAAAAAAAAAAAAAAAAAAAAAAAAAAAAAAAAAAAAAAAAAAAAAAGAAAAGAAAAGAAGAAAGAAAGAAAAGAAAAAAAGAAAAAGAAAACAAAGATGCTGTTCTGTGTATCCTTGAAATAACTGTTGTTCATCTGTATCTTTGGAAACAGTGGTTGCCCCTCTGTGGTTTTGGAAACAGTGGTTGTCCCTCTGTGGCTTTGGAAACAAAAGTTGTTTTCTGTGCATCTTCGAAGACAATAGCTTTTCCTGTGTATCTTTGGAAACCATTGTCGTTCCTAGGTATCTTTGGAAGTAATGGTAGTTTCAGGTGTCTTTGGGGAAGGAAACTGTGCCTCTGTATCTTCAAAAATAATGGCTTTTCTTCATGTCTGTGGAAACAATGCCTGCTTCTGTGTATCTTTGGAAAGAATGGCCGTTCCAGCGTATCTTTAGAAACAGTAGCCGGTCCTGTGTATATTTGGAAATAATGGTTATTCCTATGTGTCTTTAGAAACAATGGCCGCTTAATAGCCCACATTTACCATCCCAACATCTCTCTCTCTCTCTCTCTCTCTCTCTCTGAAACTGCACACACACACACACACACACACACACACACACACACACACACACACACACACACACACACTCCTACACATGCATGCTGCACGCACGCGCGCGCGCATACACACACACACACACACACACACACACACACACACACACAACACATACACACACACACACACACACACGCGCGCGCGCGCGCGCGCGCGCACGCAGGCACGCATGCACGCACACACACACACACACACACGCACGCACGCACGCACGCACACACACACACACACACACACACAAACACACACTCACACACACACACGAAACACACACACAAAACACACGATCCATTCCAAACAGAAATCTAACCACAGACGCCTTTACATGACCGGCTAAAACGTTGTAATGGACGTGTCATATCACCTACCCAAATTAGCCACAGTGCGATAGTCTCGCACGCGTGCTCCTCTTCCTTCCTTCTTTCCTTCACACACACACACACACACACACACACACACACACACACACACACACACACACACAACTCTGCTTGATCAAGGGGACCTTGTGTATACAAACTACAGACTGTGGACTGAGCTCTCTCTTTCACAGAAAATTGGCTGTGTTATGCTTTACTTTGTCGGTGCTGTGTTACGCAATCACACACACACACACACACACACACACACACACACACACACACACACACACACACACACACACACACACACAAGGATAGCATATGCAGCAGACTGAAAACCCCATGCCCAAGTTGCATAGTCAAGCGCACGACCTGTTTCTTGCAATCAATACTGGTTTCCCTAAACCACTTCAAAGACTTGAAGCCATTGGATGCCCCCTGTTGTAGAAGTAGCCAACAAACAAGGTAATGTAGAAACAACTGATGTTAAAAAAAAAAAAAAAAAAAAAGAAGAAGAGAAGCAGAGGAAGAAAAAAAAGGAAGGGAATACAAATTTGAGGCTCTTGATCACAATTTTTTTTTTCTTGGGGGGGGGGGGGGGGGGGGGGGGGGGGTGAGGGAGCATGGGGTGGAGGGGGTTGGGGGGGGGGGGGGGGGGTTGTTGTTGTTGTTGTTGTCGAGATCCTAATGCAGAAATGTCTAACCACAGCGCACGTCATGGCGTCTCAAACGTTCACCGTCGCCACAATGCGATGACGTCATCCCCTATCGATCAGAGATCGATGGAGCGGTACCCAAGCGCTGTCGGCTTGTTCTCACAAAAGCTGTGGTCAGAGCTGTGCATTGCGCGGCGGCTGAAGTTGAAACGAATGGGGAACAACGGCATGGTGTTATCCGCCACAGGGCGAGACATGCGGAGGGGAAGAGGAAGGGGAGGGGGTGAAGAAGGGAGCGGGAGAGAAAGGGGGGATAGAGTGGAAGGAGGGAGAGAAAAAGACTGGGGGTGGAGATTAAGAGAGAGAGAGAGAGAGAGAGAGAGAGAGAGAGAGTGTGTGTGTGTGTGTGTGTGTGTGTGTGTGTGTGCGCGCGCGTGGATACAGACAGAAAAAGAGACTGAGGGTGGTAGCATGGAGCGAACAGAGAGGGGGGGGGAGAAAAAAAAGGCTGAAGGAGAAAGGAGACTGAAAAGTAGTGAGAAAGTTAAAGGGGAGAGAGCGATTGAGTGAATACGAGAGGGAAAATAAAACGACCACGAATTGAAAAAAAAAAAAAAAAAAAAAAAAAAACGGATCAAGAAACTAAAATCCTTCCTGCACATAACTGACCGTGAGATGCCGGGAACTGTGTCAGTATGAACAGTGTCCCTTGCCCTCTGAAAGTTCCCTCCTGGTGACTTCGTCCGTTTTCCTCTCACTCAGTTTTCTTTTAACTGCTGTGTGGCTGTTTTTTTTTTTTATATTGACAGTTTAACTACGTTTTCTTTTTTGGTTGTTCACGAGTACATGTCGTCTTTGTGTACGTTTATCAGAATCACTTACCTCAGTAGTTTAGCGACCACTTTATTTATCGGTTCTACACTTGTGAACATTTTGTGTGTGTGTGTGTTTTATAAGTATTAGGCTTTTCTCCACACGTGGTGAGGTATTTGATAATCACTCGTGTGATCGGCTGGGCAATGATAATAGAAACAGAACTCGTTTGCGACCTGTTTATCCTCTCTGTATTTTGCTTTTGTAAACTTGGAAAATCTTCAGAATTAAGTCTTTCCAGTATTTTCCCATTAAAAAAAACTGTAAAATTACGAGAGAGAGGGGAGGAAAGGAAAGGGGAGGGAGAGAAACAGAGAGAGAGGGGGGGGCGTTGATTAAATTAGGTAGACACAGCATTTGTCTAAAATCAATCTTAAAGGGGGGGGGGGGGGGGGGTGTCAAATCTAAAATGAGAGTAGCATTTGGATAAGCGTATACCTCTGCAAAGGAAACACGTAAAGAGATAACAAAAATGTCAGGCTGGAGGTGCATTCAACTTTGGCTTGAGAGGATCTGTCGCAACTTGTTCCAGTGTCTCTCTTTTTGCCCGCTAACACACCCCGTTGTTTAGGACGGAAACTCTATACCTTCCTTGTTGCTGGTTCTTGCTGAATCTTGTCGAAATACAATACGCCGCCGTGAACTGCATGTGGCATTAAGCTACACAGCGAGTGACAAAATCCCAGACCAGAAAGAGCGGTGTTTTATTTACTCGTTTCTATGGGATAAATAATGGTCACATACACACAAACATGAACAATGATTAACCTCTGAGATTTAGCCTACGAGCCAAGATGGTGTATTTAGTCCATTTTTCTTGATTTACTTTTATTCAAATAAATCGATACGACTTTTTGTTCGTCTTTTCAGGCGCCTCTGCATTGATTCATTTACAATTATCTTCACACATAAGCCCGGCCTGTTGTGGTTACAATTGTGAAATGTATATCATTTTTCTGCTCACATATCCATGATAAGCATGAGAGAGACAGAGAGCGAGCGAACGACGACCGAGAGAGAGAGAGAGAGAGAGAGAGAGAGAGAGAGAGAGAGAGAGCATTCACGCGCGCGAGAATGTATCCATGCACGCGCAAAGGAGTGAGCTCGCTTGATCGCTCTCGCATGAAGTTCCGTTTGATGCATGTTGTGGACGCCCCAGCAGACAATTTATAGTCATCATCACAAGAAGAGAGGACGGAGGAAGAAAGTGTATAGAAGTTAATGGCTTGGTCTGGTGATAGTTTAGGGGTTTAGAGTGAATGAGAAGGAGAACAATATGGTTAATCTTAAGAGGAAGAAGAAGAAACATGGCTATTGATATGTTGGGGAGCGGGGGGGGGGGGGGGGGGGGGGGCAAAAGAAGAAGGGACCACACACACACACACACACACACACACACACACACACACACACACACACACACACAGAGTTTTTTGTTCCTCAGGGTTTATTAAACGCCATCATGGCATGTGGCATCGGGGTTCCATTCTCTTTAATTTCACGGTTTTTTTTTTTTCCCCTGTTGACTCACCATTTTGTGACCGCATGAAGTTTAACCTGACTTAACAGCGTCAAACCAGGCACACGTTTTACGTAAAAGACGAAACTTAAACTAGGAAGATAATTATATAAACTTTTTTTTGTAATGTAATAAGTAGTGGTGCTGGTAATAGGGTAGCAGCAGCAGCAGCAGTGCTAATAATAGTTCTAGCCTAGTTGTAGCAGCAATTGCATCAAGAATAGCAGAAGCTGTAGTAGTAAATAGTGGTTATGCTAGGGTATTTATCATTGCTACTACCGCAGCAGCTGCTTCTTGTACTGTTGGCATTGATATTTTCTAGACAAAAAACGTTTTTTTTTTTTTTTTCTTTTTTTTTTTTCAAAACGAAAGAATCTGAATTTGTATTTGTCTCTGTCTGGCTTTCAGTTGGATTCTTTGTTCTTAGTTCGGAACTTTAAGCTGGAATATTACCGCCTCGACCAATCAAAGTGCGATGTATACTAAGTATACCCAATAGCACAAGAGAGGTTAAAACTTGGCCATTACTTAAATCTCTCTCTCTCTCTCTCTCTCTCTCTCTCTCTCTCTCTCTCTCTCTCTCTCTCTCTCTCTCGTTCCCACACCCCTCCTTCCGTCCCCCCTCCCCCCCTCTCTCTCCATCTCTCTTTCTGTATTCGTCCACTCTGCCTTTATTTGTCCTTTTTTTTCTCTCTTTCTTCTTCCTCTTTCTCGCATTTCCCGTTCCATTCCCCCCTCCCTTCGTTCCCTTTCCTCCCTCTCGCTCTACATTCGTATGAACTTGTGGTGGTGCATGGCGTGGTGTGTGTGTGTGTGTGTGTGTGTGTGTGTGTGTGTGTGTGTCTATGTGTGTGTGTGTGTGTGTGTATGTGTGGTTGGTGGCAAGATGGGGAGAGATCGCATGACTAAAGCCGTAAACTGTATCAATTGCGTCAAGATCGGAACACCGAGTCAACTCGTGACGGCAGGCCTTGAACTGGGAATAGTTCAAGCGTCAGAGAGAGAGAGAGAGAGAGAGGTGGGGGGTGGGGGAATGGGAGATAATGAGGGGGAAAGTGGAGTGGGAAAGGTCAGGGTTGACAAAGCAATGGAAAGATCTACGGGTAGACAAGCGGTCAAGCAGGCAAATGGACTGACTTAAACTGGCAGAGAAGCAGACGGATTCGGTGACCGTGATGAACAGGGAGACCCGAAAAACTCAGTGAAGAGGACAGAAGAAACAGAAACGAAGTAGTGAAAGGTGGAGAGATACTGAAGAACAAATGGAAAGCTTTTGCTGTTGATGAGGGTAGAGAGCAAAGAGGTACACACGCCAAGAGAGAGAGAGAGAGACTGGCCCTCAAACAAGGTGAAAGACTGACAGGGTGACTGACAAACGAAAGTTACAGGAACAGAGAATGCGACAAGCAGCCACAGACCGACCACAAAAACGCAGAGAGAAAGAGAGAGTGAGTGTGAGTGTGTTGGTGTGGGCGGGGAAGAGGAGACGGGATGACGGGATGGGGGTGTTAGAGAGGAAGAGAGTGTGTTTGGCGAGGGAATGAGGATGGGGGTAGTAGGGGTAGATAGAATCAATTTCCAGCCATGTCGGCTGTTGAGGCAGGGCATCAAACATTTATGTACACGCACAATGGACCTTCGCATACATCTGGAGACGGGGATGGGGAGGGGGGGGGGAGGGGGGGAGGGGTCGTTTCCGGTCAGACCGTAGGACGGTTTCTAATGGAATCATTACTGTTTGTTTACCTTGGATACCGTCCGCGACATGCCGCGGTTGTTCATGGTTGCGAAGGGGAGGGGGACAGGCATGTTGGCTGGTTGTGCTTCAGAGGACGGGGGAGTGAGGAGGAAAGAGGGGCGGGCTTGATGGGGGGTTCCAGTGGGTGTGGGAAGGGGTAGGGAATGGGGATTGACGAAGTGGTGGGCTGGAAGTACTATCGCAAGGAATGATTATGAGATGTGCTCACGCGAAGTGAGCATGCGCCTTCTCTCTCTCTCTCTCTCTCTCTCTCTCTCTCTCTCTCTTATTCATATTAACATTTAGTTCTAGTCTGCCTGCTGCAGAATACAAATTATTTAGTTGTCTCTGGAGACCAACCACTGATACTGAAATTAGAATAATATCATCGGCAAAAAGCAGCAGCAAACAACTCTAAAAGATCAAAAGTTACTCCATGACGGCCATTTTCAATTATTTCTAAGGCTAACTCATTAATAAATAAGGAAAATAAAATCGGACTGCAAACATCTCCTTGTTTAACTCCACTTGTACACTTGATGAATTCCGATAATTTTGCGCCTGATCGTATGTTTGCTTTATTGTTGTATTTCGTAAATGAGGATATTTAGCCCGCACTGAAAAATGGACCTATGGAGGTGAGAAAATACATGTGATTAATGCTTACAAATACCTTGGTATTTATTTTTACAACGAAACTTAGTTTTGGGTTTTGCTTGTCAAGATATAGTCAATAGAGCCAAAAAGGCGGTCAGTAGTATTCTTCATGTTTTGTACAAGTTGGAGTGTAACTCGTTCAGTGTTTTTACAAAATTGTTTGATTCACAGGTACAGCCTATTTTACAATATGGTGCAGAAGTATGGGCTTTTGACAAAGGTGCCTTAATTGAAAAAGTTCACCTGTATGCGATGAAGCGCTTTTTGAGTGTAGACAGTAGAACGCCCAATGATCTGGTTTATGGTGAACTTGGACGATATCCTATTTATTTAAATTCCTATTGAAATGCATAAAATATTGGCTCAAGTTAACAAGAATGAATGACGATATAATACCCTTTAAGGTTACAGGGTGCTGTTGAGTTTAGATGATAATGGTAAAAGAACATGGGCTTCCCATGTTCGACAGTGTTTGAATTCATATGGATATGGTTTTGTTTGGGATAACCAAGGTGTAGAAAATATATCAGAATTTCTGAATTGTTTTAAACAGAGGATTATAGATTGCAGGTGGCAGGACTGGCATCCATATGTATAATAGTGATAGATTTGCTCAGTATAAACTCTTTAAATCGACACATAGCTTAGAACCTTACATTGGGATAAAAATGAATAGATTTATCAAATGTGCACTGACAAAATTTAGATTTGGCGTGTCTGATATCGCATGCCATCGCCTCAGGTATAGAAATGTAGTTGAAATGAACTGATGTGTCGACTTTGTAACGAAGCAAGAGAAGATGAAATACATTTTTTGTTTTGCTGTCCTGCTCTGAGCGATCTTAGAATAAAATTTATTCAACCCAAATATTACACTGAACCATGCAATTTCAGGCTAATTCTCTTGCTGTCAACAAGGAATGAGAACACACTTTGGAATTTAGCTATGTATATTTACGAAGCAAATAAGAGAATTCGGACAGTAATGGCTTAATGTACTCTGCGTTTTGTAATATATCTAGGCTACATTTTTTTCATGATTTCATTGGCTGTGGCCTTAAACTGAAAAAAAATTCGCATTCGCATTCGCATTCGCATTCTCTCTCTCTCTCTCTCTCTCTCTCTCTCTCTCTCTCTCTCTCTCTCTCTCTCTCAGACACACACACACACACACACACACACACACACACACACACACACACACACACACACACACGTACACACAATTGACAGTGAACAGGCTAAATGAGAAGTCGTTGGACAATGAAAAGTGCGCAAAAGATCAAAGAAAGAAAGAAACAAACAACAGCATAAAAAAAGAAGGAAAGAAAGCGCGCGCGCGAACACACCCTCCATGCGCGCCCGTGCTTGCCCGCGAAACCCAATGCCTTGGAGAGTGTGTCACGACGCTCGTCTCTCAGTAATCCCCAAGTTGCTGTTCTTCGACACACTCTTCAGCCAACGCGGGGCATATCAAATGTCAGCGCAGCTCGTAGATTCGAAGAAGTTCTATTCATTCGTCTTTTCTGAAGTGTAGAGAATTCAATATAAACATGGCAAATTAATTTACAATGAATAGAGGAAATCTTTGAAAATCTTCGAAGGGAAAAAAATCCACTTCGAACCTATGAACAGTTATGAAATTGACCCACTCGTTTTCCAATGAAGATTTTCAAATAGATAAATAAAAAGAAAAGAATGCTGTGATAAAAACAAATATACAAGAAAACCATACAACTACAGAAAAATTTATACAGCCTTCCAAAGTTTAATATATTTGCTTACTTCTAAAATGCACGCTTTAATAGTTTCACATAAATTATAAAACCTGAAACTCACAAAGCGTTTGGCATCAGAACTGTTTTGAAAATCCACGAAGGGATCAAAATGATCCCCAGTCCTCAGATGTCAGTCGTGCGCAACCCGGTAGAGGTAGCTTACTGTAATCCGTTCAGTCTTTATGTTCATTAAAACTTCTTCGTCTGTCTTCGGGTCGGCCACCCTTCACTGCCGCTTGAAGAACAAACTTGGACTGGGAGTGTGTCGTGGTGAGATGTATGACTGTACTGAGCAACCTTCGTGCTTGTCTGTTTCCTGGCTTGACCGTTTGTCGTGTGTTCAGTGTGTGAGATGCGGGGACTCCTGAAGAATCCCTTTCTCAAACACCTGGATTGTCACTCTGTGTCTGCTGTCAGCGACCCACCACTGGCCAGGATGAGGGGGGGGGGGGGGGGGGGGGGGGTGTTAGTATTGATACAGTTCTTAGACAGACCGCACGTGTTCGTGCCTTGACGGGCGCTTAAACGGGATTTGTGGAGGCTCGGGCAAGAAGGCATCAGCACGATTCCGGAGGACTCTGATTCACTGTCACGTTTCATCAGGATTGTAAGAGGAGACAGGGTTCTGTATGGGTGCTTTGTGGTCGGAGGAAGGATGGCTGGAATGTCGGTTCTTGCTGATTTTTAGGCGGCTGCCTCGTCGTCCGTGTCCTGCTGGTGGTGTCTTTGTTCCCATGATGCTCGTTTTGGTGCTCGTACCCACGGCTACACCTTGTTTGTCCTGCCGCAGTCCGCTGTAGTGAATGTCAGTGCCAATAGGAAATGGTTGTACGCATTTGTTTGTATGTGTGTCTGCCTGTCTATGTATGTATGTATGTTTGTATGTAGTTATGTAATATATGTACTAACGTATAGGTCTGAATGCAATGTGTGCATGTGACTCTCTCTCTCTCTCTCTCTCTCTCTCTCTCTCTCTCTCTCTCTCTCTCTCTCTCTCTCTCTCTGTGTCTGTGTGTGTGTGTGTGTGTGTGTGTGTGTGTGTGTGTGTGTGTGTGTGTGTGTGTGTGTGTTGTGCTTGCATGCGTGTATGTGAGTGTGTAAGTTCGAAAATATAATATGGCCACCAAAATTTCGAACAGAAATAGGTTCAAAGAGACACACACACACACACACACACACACACACACACACACACACACACACACACACACACACACACACACACACACACATGCAGAGAGAGAGAAGCGAAGGGGTGGCAGAATTGGACAGAAAAGCGGATGGGTTTGTAGAAAAAGGTAAAGAGAAGTAAATATAGAGAAGTGAATACTTGAGCATGAATTATCTTAAAGAATTTTGAAACAAAATAGCAAGCATCCGAATCAAATATGTAAGAAGACCAGTCAAATCGCTGTAATTACCTTCACTGTGAGCACAACAATAATGCTGGGTCCTATGGGGGTCCTTTGGGAATTTCATGAGAGAGAGAGAGAGAGAGAGAGAGAGAGAGAGAGAAGATATAGTGATCTCAGCGCTGCAAGATCTGAACAATTTTGAAACCATCTCACAAACACAACCTGTCTGACGTAACAACTAACTGTTTTGCATATTACATAACTTTGATGGCATGTGGCTCCTGGACCATTTCTGAGGCGCACGCTTTCCTGAAAATTACAAAGAAAATAGAAAATTGATCGCCAAATCGAGAGAGCAGAAAAAGCAACGGGGGGGGGGGGGGGGGGGGGGGGGGGGGGGGGGGGGGGGGGGGGGGGGAACATCGAACAAGTATACAGATAAACAGACCGGCATTGGGAGATAGAGGAAGGTGAGGGTGGGGAAAGAACATAAAGACTGATTGACAGGCATAAGAAGAGAGAAAAAAAAAAAAAGGGGGGGGGGGGGGGGGGGGGGGGGGTGAAGGGAGATTGAGAGGCAGCAGTATGAGATAGGTTATGATGGGGCAGTGTGGGAAAAAGAATGAAAGAGATGGGGGGGGGGGGGGAGTCTGTGAATATTTTCACACACACACACACACACACCACACACACACACACACACACACACACACACACACACACACACACACACGCACGAATGCTCGCACACACACATCGCTCGCACGCACGCACGCACGCGTGCACACACACACACACACACACACACACACACACACACACACACACACACACACACACACATTCTGCAGACATGTCTCCCTAACCGTTCATGACGGTAGCACTCCATGCCAAACGCTGAAGGCTTTGAGGGATGGTCAGGCGACGACACGCTCTCTAACGATTTGGTCCGCAAACACCTCGGTTGACGGGTCCATGGTTATAATCCCGCTTAAGTCTGCACGGCCAGATGGCTCCAAAACGCAAAGTCCGCCGGTAGCTAAGTTGTGCCAGAAGCTTGCCAAACACCTGACGGCACAGACCCGGGTATGTGCCGTGCACGAGAGGGGGCAGAAGTACAGTGTGTCATGCATGTCGGTTATCATAGACTATAGTACTGCTATACGTCTTCAACTGCTTCTCCTGCAGCTGCTGTTACCCTGCTTCTCGGTCTCCTGCAGCTGCTGTTACCCCCCCCCCTCACCTCGGTCCCCCCCCCCCCCCCCCCCCCCCCCCCCTCTCTCTCTCCTCTCTCTCCTCTCTCTGCGCGCGCGCGCGCGTGTGCGTGTGTGTGTGTGTATGTGTGTGTGTGTGTGTGTGTGAGCGCGCGAGCGCGCGTGCGCGCGTGTGTGTCTGTGTGTGAGTGTATGTATGTATACTTGCGCTTGGGCGCGTTCGCGCACGTTTGTCTCTTATCCAATGCCTGTTTGTCAATTGATCGTGCCATTTTACTTGGGTCGATCATAAGACAGAAGACTTTAAAACGGCCACTTCACGTTGTCATTCTGACGAAGAAGCCCAAACATCCCTTCTTTGCCAGTGGCTAACACAGCCCCAGCAGAATGAGGTACCCCATGCCCTATGGCTGCAACGACATCACTCTGATAGTACGTGCTCATAGAGGGGCCGGCGGCCGTGCAGATGTATTGAGGAAACCACTCCAGAACTGAAGACAAAGTCTCACCCGCGGCCGGGAGGAAGACGGCGGAACAGCTTCACAAATCTCTGCACGCATAATCCAGTCATCACTCGTACAGCCTCTTAAGGCCAAGTTCCCAGACAAGAGTGTGCCAACTTTGGTCGTCCAGATGTTGACACGTGTGGTCATGAGACGTTTTCACAAACGTCGTGCCGTGGCATGACGCAGACGGTCCTTCGATCCCAAAAACGGATATCCTGTTGGGGACACGTGATTTATGGGTGTGCATGGTCCAAGGGAGGCAGTTCGGGCGGTCGCTCTTTTCGGCCAGGCCAGAGGAGGTCTTGGACTCTGTTGGTTCTCCTGGTGATCTCTTAGGTCATGGGTCCTGACTCGATTGGAAACTCAATTCTCGGGTCTTCTTCCTCTTCGTTTTCTCTTTCCCTTTTGCGTGAAGCGCTCATTGATTCTTCTGCTTCCTTCTATACTGTGGCGCATTCTGGGAGACTTTTCTGGTAGGTTTGTCTCCCTTTCTCTGGCCCATTCGGTCCATGCTCAAGTAAACATTCTTATGACACCGACATGTTGATTCACAACACGCTCTCTCTCTCTCTCTCTCTCTCTCTCTCTCTCTCTCTCTCTCTCTCTCTCTCTCTCTCTCATAGTTTTCATTTTTGCCAGATTGGTGCAACGTCGTCTAGTCACCGCGTCGACAATGTGAAGTTTTTTTTAAAACCGTCCTGATGTGGACAATGCACTTACTTAGGAAGCGAAAGTATCCAGGGTCCTAGTTTTTTTGTCTCATACTGGTCAGTGTGTGTGTGTGTGTGTGTGTGTGTGTGTGTGTGTGTGTGTGTGTGTGTGTGTTCCTCCTCCATTCTACCAAACCTTTAGAGGTGATCTGAGTGACAGTCTTTCAGAGGAACAATGAACCGAGGTCCTGTACTCAGAAGCATGCGCATAGCGCCCGTAAAACATGCCACAGCAACAAGGGAGCTGCCACTGACGACATTATGCAGAACACTCCGACCCGAACTAGGAACATGGCGGAGGTATAACAGGAAAAATGGATATCGCTGTATCAAGGTGATGCGCTGTTCCCAGGGTCGGCTTTCCAAATTTCACTCAATAGATCTGTTGCCAGGAGGTGATGCAATACAATGCGGATAATGAGATCTTTTTTTTTTTTTTTTTAAAGCAGAAGAAAACAAAGAAAGGAGAATACTGAAAGGAGAAAAACAAGTTTTCAAAGTGTGTGGAGGTGAAGTATAAAATTTATACACCTTTGCAGTCTTTTTCCTCTTCTCTTTTGAACCCGGGGTTGAGCTCAGACCCTGTCGGACCTGTGGTTGTACTGTTGTGTTCCAAGGATTGGCACAACGCACAACTAATGCAGTTGTGTTTGTGTGTAACAGAAACTAGCCCAGAGAAACCCGAGGACACCAGCGAGACGCCAGCGGGTGAGGCTACGTCATGATTGCTGACGTCACTGTCATTTGCACTTCTTGTCAGTGTTGTTTTGATTTTTTTGTTTTTTTTTTTTTCAGTGTCAAAGGCATGATCTCTGTGACCGTATCTGCATGCTGTTGATATTCATTCTGTTTCCTGAGCAGGTTTATTTTCATTTGATTTTTTTTTTCAGTGTGATGTATCAGTTCATCTTTTGTTCGACCATCTGATGTGTTGACACTGATTTCAATGCATCTACAAATGAAAATTTTGAATCTGAGGTAACGGAATTATCATGTGGCCCACAAAATGTAATCATGACATACGGTAATTGTTATACTGCTGAAATCTAGGCGCTGTTGTGTACAAGTCGCGTTTGCACTTCGCAGCAGACTAACAAATAAGTCAAGAGGACTGTTTCTATCTTTCAGGTCCAGCATTTCCAGGTAGAAGATAAATAAAAACATCTGTGCAACAATGTATATATTCATTGCTCAGCGGCAGAAGACCTCTTTGTAATGATTCTGAACTTTGGTCTCGACAGTGATTGCTTGCGAACAGCCGGCACAGGAAGCGGAAGTTCAACCCGGTGAGCTGTCTGCCGTGAAGTTCTAAACCTAAGATAATCTTAAGATACCAGTTTGAATTCCATTTATAGTTTGTTTTGTTTTTTTTATTCCAAGTTAAAAAACTATTCAAGATCAAAGTTAAATCGTATGATTACTTAAGCAGTTATTTCCAGTCATAAGATTATGTGCATATCTGGTCAGATTTTAATCCTTTCCTACTCCTAAGATTATCAGGTTAAATTATAATCACAACACTATATATGTCACGTTAAGTTTCAGTTATAGGATACTTACAATCGCAAGGTACCCAATTACATTTTAGTCATGTAATTATTTCAGTCGAGTTAAAATCAGTGTCCAATGTTTGTTACTGATAGATGTGGTGAATACAATAACTGGATCCGAGTGCTAACAGAAACAGATTAATGTTATCTTCTGTGTATTCATTTGGTAACGAACAAAAAGGATGTTGAGAAACTATCTTAACAAAATTCTTTTGTAACATATCTCATCAATAACACGTTTGGCCATTGTTTGGTCATACGGAAATGAAATCACCTGCATATAACTTTTTTTTTTCTTCTGTTCTGCATGAGAAGATATTGTCTTTGATTTGATCTGTGTGTCTTAGAAGTGTAAGTAAGTTGTAATCTGCTTCTTGTCTGTGTTGCATGCATTGCATGGTTCTGTTGTAAGATTGGAATATTCTTCCTCTATGATCTGGAGATAATGTGCTGGCAATGGAAGTTGGGTACTATTGGCAATTAGCTGTTAAGCTCAAAGGACACCAAGGCAGTGCTTTCTCCCTGTGCTTCCCTACACAGAAGCCGGCAGTGAGCCTACTCAGGCTAACCAAGCACCTGCCGAAGAACAACCACCCGCAGAACCAGCTAGTGAACCAGAAAAACCCGCTAGTGAACCTGTCCCAGAGCCACCCAGCGAGCCCGTCGAAGAAAAAGCCCAGCGAGCCCGAACCAGCCCCGTGGAGCCTGAGCCCGAGCCGAGAGTATCTTCCCCAGAAGAACCTGCTCCAGAAGAGGCAGCGTCCAGCGAACCTGCAGCGGAGGAATCCAAACCGGAAGAGACGGCCCCGAGCGAACCTGCACCGGAAGAAGCAGCTTCTAACGAACCTAGCGCGGGGCGCCGCCAGCCAGCGAACCCAGTGAGGAACAGACAGCAGCTGAATCTGGTGCGGGTCAGGAAGCTGCCGCAGAGAGCCAAGAAACTCAACAGAGCGAGGAGGCAGCGACGGAAAGTAGCGAAGAAAAAAAAAGAGGAAGAACAGACGAACGCTGGTGAGGGGAGTGACGCATGCACTAACACATGACGTCAGACTGCACGAGAGTGACGTGTGTGCTCACGAGTTTGCGATGTTGCATGTTGCTTTGGTTTTCTCCCACATGGCGTGTTTTTCTTGTGTGACGTAGTTTTGCACACTGATTTACTGGATGCGTTTTGAGTATGCTAAAAACACAGATTGAAAACGGTACAAATAAAAATCGGAATGCGACGAAACATAAGTCTCTCTCTTCCTCCCTCCCTCTGTCTGTCTGTCTCTCCTCTCCTCTCATCTCGTCCTTCTGCTTCACCTCTTTCTTCTTCTTAAGTTGTGTTCTCTTTCACTAATTCTCATTCTTCCTTCTTCCGAGTCTTCCGAGTCTTTCTTTCTTTCTTTTTTTTTTTTTTTTTTTTCTTTTTTTTTTGTTGTTTTTTTGTCCTCCAGTCTCCCTCCCTCTTTAATTATTTTGATTGCATGCGGATTATTCAGTTGACTTTATTCTGGCCCCTTTCTGTTTTCCATTTCTCTTTTTCCCCATTCATTATCGTTTACCTCGTTCTCTTTCTTCTTCCCATCTTCTTTTGCTTCATTTCAGCTTTTTATTCTCCCTCCCCCCCCCTTCTCTTTCTTCTTCCCATCTTCTTTTGCTTCATTTCAGCTTTTTATTCCCCTACCCCCCCCCCCCCCCCCCCTGCCCCCTTCCATCAATTTTATGTACGTGAAGAGGGCTTTAGCAAAGAACCAAGTATACGGGCTACTCTCTCTTTCCGTTGCAACTATAACCTAGAAAGGTTCCAGCAACGTATTTATCCTGATCCTGATCCTTGTCGCTCTCCCCGCCTCGCCCACCCCGCCCACCCGCTCACTTCTCTGTATTTCCTCGTTTTTTTTCCCTCCTGTTATTCTTCTTCTCGTCTTCCGGTTCCGTCTTTCTCTTCCTCTCTTTCTCTTGCTGTCTTTCTCTTCTCTCTCTTTCTCTTGCTCTTGGTTGTTCTTCTTCTCTCCTCTCCTTCATGTTTTTCCTCTTCCTTCTCATCTCTAAATCATCTTGAACCTTTTTCTCTCTTCCTCTATCTGGTCTTCCTGCTCATCCTCCTCTCTTCCTTCTCATCTCTAAATCATCTTGAACCTATCTGTCCTCCTCCTCTATCTTGTCTTCCTACTCATCCTCCTCTCTTCCTTCTCATCTCTAAATCATCTTGAACCTTTCGTCCTCCTCCTCCTCCTCCTCCTCTATCTTGTCTTCCTGCTCATCCTCTGTCTGTCTTCCTTCTTGTCTTCCGCCTGTTGATCTCCCCCCCCCCCCCCCCCCCCCCCCCCCCTGCTTCCTTTCTTCTCCACTCCTCCTCACATCAGTCGCCCTTCTACCATCTGTTCATTATTATCCTCCTTCTGCTCTCATATCGCTGCACGGATGTTTTTTTCCTCTTCCATCATGTTCTGTCAGTTCTCACGGTCTCCAAATTGTCACGCGCATGCAGCGCCAGCGAGAGAGAGAGAGAGAGAGAGAGAGAGAGAGAGAGAGTGTGTGTGTGTGTGTGTGTGTGTGTGTGTGTGTGTGTGTGCATGCTCGCGCTGTGCGCTACTGGTTTGTAATAAATCATTGTGAATAGAGCACGATACAAGCGGTATTGTGATCGTGCAACTGGGCGTTCAGTTCGCCGCGCACAGTGTGGCGTTAGCTCTACCTGTGTACGTATGATGTTTCCTTCAGTCGCATGCCTAACAAAGAAGTTGCTCTCTCAAGGTGTGTGTGTGTGTGTGTGTGTGTGTGTGTGTGTGTGTGTGAATAGAAGGGAGGAAGATGGGAGTGCAATTGTAATTCTAGTCGTTGTGTCTTTCGTATATGAGGTCTTCTTTCCGTCGAGATAAGAGGCGGATTTTCAGTGATTGATAGTCTGCAAAATGCACGCCTAAACAAGTAGTGTGTCTGATTTCAGTGTGTGTGTGTGTGTGTGTGTGGGGGGGGGGGGGGGGGGGTGTGTGTGTGTGTGTGTGTGTGTGTGTGTGTGTGAGAGAGAGAGAGAGAGAGAGGGAGAGAGAGAGAGAGAGATTTGTTTCTGGATGAATGTACAGATTGAGACTTAAGTTGATAGAATGATTTATTATCAACTGTTCGAAGTGTTCCGAGTTAACAGGCAATCGGACACTGACGATTGCTGTCGTAAAGTTCAAGGCACATGCTACAAGCAAATTTATTTGTGTCGTTTCGTGAACCTTCCGAGGAACAGTGGGTATGGTGACACTGTCGGTCCTACGCCATGGGATGGAAGTGCACACGGTGTACCGAGAGTACATACATGTGAACTGATTGTGCAACTCTCTCTCTCTCTCTCTCTCTCTCTCTCTCTCTCTCTCTCTCTCTCTCTCTCTCTCTTAATTGGTCAACAATCGAACACCAACCTTCTTGATGACTATTCAGATGCATTTCGAATTTTTGCGCACATGCACAGACACACTCAGACACGCGTATACATACAGACATACACAAGCACTCGCAAGCACAAACGGACACACATACACATGCGCGCGCGCGCAGACACACACTCTCACTCACTCACACACACACACACACACACACACACACACACACACACACACACACACACACACACACACACACACACACGTGCGCGCGTGCCCACGCGTTTGCACTCATCAATTAAAATGCATGGTAGTGTTTACCTTACGAATGTCGCATGCAAGATGCAGAATTACGTTATGATCATTCAGTTGAGAAACTATTACAATATGAAGCAAAACAAAACAAGAAAGTCTAAAAACATCAGTAAAATACACTTAAGTAACGATGAAATGAAGCGACTACAACAGTCCCAAATCAAATACGGTTGTGCTTTGTTTTTGGTTTTGATTGTCCGTTTGTTTTGTTTTCCAAGTTTTTTTTTTTTTTTTTTTTTTTTTGGGGGGGGGGGGGGGGGGGCACAGCTCGGAAGAAGGGGAGGGGGGAGATCCCAACCCCCCTATTCTGCTACCAGCACATTTGCTCCTCTTGTGCGTCCACTTCTAAAGACCAAAAACTTTTTTTTAAACAAAGAAGAACTGAAACGTTTTCTGTTTATTTGGAAAGGAATGGTAGGGTGAGGGGAGAGGGGGGGGGGGGTGAGTCCTCTATCCTCAGCAGTGCCCAAAGGGGAAAAAGGGGGAGGGGGGAGCGGACAGTA
>JADBJO010000113.1:286279-291279 GCA_016801955.1 Conus betulinus
AAACCACGTCTCCAATGACTACCCCTTGTTGTCACAATACACCGACATTGACTCGTTGACCCCCGACATAACACAACGTCGCGCGCAGCTCTTCCCTGCGATCCGCGATGTTCTTGGAAACAACTATTTTGTTGTGTGTCGCTTGACAGGCATTCCTCGTCTGGGTCCGTTCGTGTAAAGATGAGACTCATCAGCTTTGAGATTATGTATGAGGAGGAGGAAGGGGGTCAGAGGTGTGGAGGTGGGTGTTGGGAGAAAAAAAAAAGGGAGGAGGAATGGGATTGGTGTTTTCTCTTTACTATAACCATGATCTAAGCAGTTGTTTGCCCCTCGGCCTCTTCCACCCTGCTTTCTGGTTTGGGTCAGCGAACTCGTCACGCGAAAGGGGATTTGGATGTCACGCTTTCAGTAAGGGAAGATCGCATGTCATCATCTTATAGCCAAGCTGACCACTAAATCAAGGCAATCGGAAACACCAGGACACAAACATGTAAACCAGAAGAACTGCAACACATATTCACATTCTGTGGCGTTCGGTCCAAATACAGTACGACCTCAGCTGAGGGCGTGTTTCTGTTATCACTTACGGTACAAACACATCACCGTACACTGTCACTGTGATTATTTTTAATTATTATTATTTATACCGTAATCATTTGGAGAGTAGTCATGTGTTCTGTCCTATGTATCAACACATGGAGATCGAAGGCCACTGTGTTTGTTGGGAGTGAAGGGGGGGGGACGGGAGGGGGCAATGTGTGTGACACAACACCACTAACTTTTTTTTTCTGTTTGCCGTTTTGTTTTACTAAAGCCACAAAAAATCACTGTCTCTAATACACCTTCAACAACATTAATTGATTATTGTTTGTTACATATGAGAGAGAGAGAGAGAGAGAGAGAGAGAGAGAGAGAGCATGGTTGAGAGTGTTCGGGACTATACTGCCGATGAAACAAAAAGGGACCAGCTTTGATTTTCCAGCAATTTCATTTCAAAATTTGCAAACACTTTAAAATGGAAAACTGAGTGATCACCAAACACAGAAAACGTGACGCTGTGCACGTGACTCACCTTTCTCCTGTCTGATGACCCAGACCGCACACCTGAGGACAAATCCACGAAATGTTTACCAGTAAACCGGTGAAGCTAACAAGCCCGTGCAGCAACAACAGTAACATAATGACGCAGGCGCAAGAGATGTCCAGTGTCCACACTGTACATCCCCTGAGCAGCATGATCCTGCATGAAAGAGGCTGGAATTAGGGCTGGAACAGGCATGTCTCCAACAAGACAATGAGAACACTGTGCTTGCGCTACTTGACTGTTCACTGGTAGTGTATTCATGCGATCCTTGGGTCGTTAGCTGTTTTGAAATGCAGCTAGCTCCGGCATCAACTGATTTTACTCTCTGATATATATATATGCTTGTACAATGTCTTCCTTTCTGAAGCGTTCCGTTGCTCCTTTGTGTTAAGTAAAGCAGAACGATCGTAAATTAGAACCCGTGATATGTTTCATGCCCTGCCATCAAACAGGGTTGTCGTTCTTACCATTGCATTGCCTGAGCAGTAGCAGAAGTACAGCTATTGTCACAGTAGCTTCGACATGGGTTTTAAGAAGTGTTTTGAGCTCAATGAAGTGTGCACTGCTGACTTCTCATTTCCATATTCGATTGTCCTGGTTGGTACCTCAGTATCAGTTTCAGTTGAACGGAATCATAAGCTCTAAACTGATATAAACGGTGTGAGTTACAACAGTCACGGTCATTAAACTTTTACGTCTGTATAACCTGCCGCCTTTGTTGCATACTCTCTTTCTTTCTTTTTTTTTTTTTTTTTTTTTTTTTTTTTTTACCTTTCTGGTTTTCCTCTTTAAACAAAAAAGATACTCGTTGTTTTAGATCGCAACAAAGATTATCAGGTAATGAAGGAAGAAGTGATACGCCCCCTGTATCCATAACCTGCACTTAACACCGACATAAAGCCATAGCCAGTCAAACCATTCAAAAAAAGGGGGGAAGGGGAACAATGTAAAAAAAAAACCATCAAGTTTTGGTCAGGTGACATTCAGTTTTTTTGTGTTTTAATGAAGAGATTTTGTTTGATGTCTCGGCTGCTGGAAGATGTGAACATTCTCAGCATCTGAACGGACCCCAGGCTGACAGGATGGGTGATACCCTTTTGGCCGGAGTTACCACTGCACAAGCGTGACGAGAATGACTTCACTGGCCAGTTATGCTCATTAATGTTTCCACTAACTGACTGCACGTGTTTATGGAGAGATCTTTTCACTCTTTTTTCCAGACGGTGAGGCTGGAGCAGCTGAATCTCAGGCAGAACAAGCAGCAGAGTAACGACGCTCTGAATCTCTCTCTCCTCTCTCTCTCTCTCTCTCTCTCTCTCTCTCTCTCTCTCTCTCTCTGTTTAGAGAGAGACGTGCTCACATTTTTCACGATTTGATGCTTTTCATGTTTATACACTCTGTTGGAAGAGGATTGAATGTTAAACAATAAAGCTTAGGATGATATGGATTGTCTTCTGTCTGTCTGTCTGTCGGTCGGTCTGTCTGTCTGTCTGTCTGTCTGTCTCTCTCTCTCTCTCTCTCTCTCTCTCTCTCCTCTCTCTCTCTCTGTTTAGAGAGAGATGTGTTCTATATTTTTCCAAGTAATACATTTTTCACGATCTGATGCTTTTCATGTTTATACACTCTGTTGGAAGAGGATTGAATGTTAAACAATAAAGCTTAGGATGATATGGATTGTCTTCCGTCTGTCTGACTGTCGGTCTGTCTGTCTGTCTGTCTGTCTGTCTGTCTGTCTGTCTCTCTCTCTCTCTCTCTCTCTCTCTCTCTCTCTCTCTCTCTCTCTCTCTGTGTATTTTTTTCCAAGAGATATGATTTTCGCGGTTTGATGTGCTTTTCATGTTTATACACTCTGTTGGAAGAGGACTAAATGTTTAATCTCTCTCTCTCTCTCTCTCTCTCTCTCTCTCTCTCTCTCTCTCTGTGTGTGTGTGTGTGTGTGTGTGTGTGTGTGTGTGTGTGTGTGTGTGTCCTGCCTGAGTTTTTTGTTTTTTTCCTTCCTCTGTGACTGTCAGTTTTTCCATACCCACATTGATAAATGAAATGCTGTGACCGACTGCCCTGTCTCCATTCTCCAAGCCCTTTGACGTTTTACACAATGGAAGACAGCCCCTCCCCTGACCCGTGCCTTCTGGTGCTGCTGTGTGCAGGATGGGAGCGAGGAACAGTCCCAGACAGGCCCGGGGTCGGGGTTTCTGCATCACTCCCTTACTATACTATCGCCGTCCATCATAGCCAGTCTGTGATATGAGTATCTCTCTGCATGCCCTTTGTCTCTCTCTCTCTCTCTCTCTCTCTCTCTCTCTCTCTCTCTCTCTGTCTCTGTCTCTCTCTCCCTCTCTCTCTCTCTCTCTTTCTCTCTTCTTTCTGTCTCTCTCTGTCTGTCTCTCTCTCTCTCTGTCTCTCTCTCTCTCTCTCTCTCTCTCTCTCTCTCTCTCTCTCTCTCTCTCTCTCTCTCTCTCTCTCCCCTTTCATCATCGCTCCTTCACCGCCATCTTTTCTTCATCAACGAGTCTGCCGGAAAAAAGGAAATAAAACAGTGGGAACAAGCATCTCTGAACGCATTGTGTTATGGTAATGTTCCAGTTGAAACAGGAATCCTTTGTTTGCGTGTTTTTGTTATGTGTTGAATTAACCAAGCGCACTCTTAAGTTTATGGGAAATGAATCAGAATTTTTTTTTAAAAAAATGCGGCGATACTAGTTAATCGGGTTTTATGAAAATAAGCTATATGTTTTGTTGCTGTCTTACCAAACCTCAAGAAATTAAGATGAAGAAGTTGGCTTTTTACCCTGATTATTCTTGGTTACTAAAAGATTTCCGGCTTTATTGGGATTGAAAAGAGTTTTGATTCTAGTAGTTTTTAGAGGTTCTTGACTGTATGGTTGTGCCTTAAATTTCCTAGATTGTTCACATTGGGGCCAAGTTCTCTAAATAGTTAGAAAAATAGAAATGAAAAAAAAAAAAAAAACATTGGCGCATTGAAACTGTTTTCGGAGTTCTTTTTATATTTTACAAATAAGAAGCCGTTTTTGATTCAGATCATTTTCTTCGTTCACTTTACGGACAGTTTCGTGGATTTTTTTTCCCAAAAAAAAAGTTTCCCCCCATCGTTTTATAAAGCATGTTTCTATAAAACGTTGGATTAATTTTGGAGTAGAACGCTACCTGTAACAAATTAGATGAATAAATTATAGCAAAAAAAAGATGACAGCATGGTTTTTTTAGTTGTATGTTGTTTTTTTTCCAAAACATTAAAACATTTTTTCTCTGTTCCGTTCCAGTTACATTGGTTGTTTATGCTTCGACATTAGTGGAGATGGCATGTTGTAACCCTGTATCAGTATTGTCCGGTACCCCAGATGCATTACAGTAATTTATCACAGAAAGCATTCCTTCCACAACTTCCGTCCATCACTATCTGTACTGGTGTTCCCTGTTACTATAGTATCGTGCATTGCATATATCCACGGGCGACTGTGATTTTTTTTCTTATTATTTTCAATGTATACTTTTTTTAAAGTTTCGTGATGGTATATTGATTTTTTTTTTGCAAAAACACAAAAAAGATGCAGAGATCAATAAGATCCATGCTCACTACGATATATATATCGTAGGCTTATATATCGGGGATATATATATCGGGGGCTTATCACCCCCCTATATAAAGGATATATATATCGGGGGCTTATCACCCCCCTATTTCTACAATCTAAGACATAGGAGCAACCTTTGTTTATAATTCAATATAGATAGATAGATATAAACACATGCGCGTCGTGTGCGCGTGCACGCACACGCACGCACGCACACTACAAATATAAAGTGATAATAGTCTGGTCATCTTAGCACTAATGATAATACATCTGCTATTGCCAGTGTAGAAGAGGGTAGGAGAGGGAAGAGGGGTAGGGGATGG
>JADBJO010000113.1:293779-311279 GCA_016801955.1 Conus betulinus
GCACAGACGCATGCGCTTGCGCATAGATACACACACAAACACACGCACGCACGCTCGGACGCAGAGTATCGATGGAGCTATATGTGAGCTAGATGCAGGAATGAGAACCAAATAGGATTCTTAAAACACCCCCGAGAGGCTGCGTCTGCCTCACACCATGAGGTGCTATCCCTCCCCTGCATGCTACCCCCCCCCCCCCCCCCCCCCCCTCCCACTGGAAGACATGGGACTGGGTGAGAGGAACGACACTAGGTACAAAACTCAAACACTTCTGTGAGGAACACAATCCATGCATTGCAAATACCATATTCGACCTACCAGAAAGGAGAAGAAGGTATACTTGGAAGAGTCCTGGCGACGTAAACAGAAATCAGAGTGACTACATCCTCATCAAAAGTCGTTTCTGGAATAGCATCAGAAGATGTAAAAAACATACCCAGGAGCTGATATTTTTTTAGACCACAATCCGGTCATCGCAAACGTCAGCGTTAAACTAAAGATATATCAAACTAAGACGGCAGAAAGGCACGGCTACGACATAGACTGCATAAAAATAGAAAACATGCGTCAGAAATATAAGGTTAAGTTCAGAACAGATATGGAATGTTGATGAACTTAGGCATAGAGGAATATCGCAGAGAAACACCGAGCGAGAAAATTGATGCCAAGTGGGAAAGCTTCAGTGACAACATAAAGCATCTGTAAGCCAGCTTCCTGAGAAAAAGAAGGAAAAACCAACAGTGGATGAAAGAAGAAATATTTCTAATGATGTCAGAGCGCAAAAGAAAATGAAAGCCACTGACCCTGTCCAGTACAATGAAATATAAACTATGCCATCAAGAAAAAAATGCAAAGAAGCAAAAAAAAAAAAAAAAAAAAATCACTGCAAGACAAATGTCAAGAAATAGAGAGGCAACATGCAAGAAAAACAGCAGTAAAATGTGTAAAGACATCAAAGATATGACCTACAGCAACAATGGAGTCATTAAAGGGGGATGATTCCAAAGCAAAGATGGGCAACTTCTTTCGAATTTCGAAAAGGAGAGCATCATATCAAAATAGACTGAAGATGTAGGAGACCTTTTCGAGGATAAAAGACCAGAAACACCAACCCCAAGCAACTTAGATGGACCACCAATATTAAAATCAGAAGTTGAACGCACCATCAAGAAAATTAAAAAGCGCAAAGCTCCAGGCCCAGATGAAGTCATCTGCAAAATGATTGCCGCCTTACAATCATTCAGCACTGATAAACTTAGAGATCTGTTCAATGACATCTATGAAACAAGACATCTCACTGTGGGATTTAGAACTTCAAATCTTCCTTTCGCTCCCCAAGAAACCCAAGGCCAATGAATGCTCAGATTCAAAACCGTCAGTCTGATGTCCCACACCGTGAAAATTTTCCTCACAATTATTTTAGAACAGATAAAACGCAAACTCAGTGAAGAAACTGGAGAAGAACAGTTCGATTTTCGAGCAAACAAAGGCCCAAGAGGTGCTATATTCTCTTTGACATCCTGGCACAAAAACAGATACAAGTACAAAAACATATCTGTGCTATAGTTAATTGATTTCGCCAAAGCTTTTGAACACGTCCACCACAGAGAACTCACCACCTCACTAGAAAGAGGTAGCTTAGATGGCAAAGACGTAAGAATCATTTGCAAACTTTACTGAAACCAAAGGATAGCCATCAGAGTAAGCCAACATCTGTCAAATCCAGCAAAGATCAAAAGCGGAATGAAACAAGGATGTGTTTTGCCTCCATATCTGTTTAATATTTGTATTGAACATACATTGGAGAGTCAAGTGCGACTGAGGGTCTTACCATCAGTGAAAAAAAAAAAATATCCGGTATGCTGATGACACAGCATTGTTGGCAGAAAGCAAAGAAAATTTACATAAGATAGTCAACTTTGTTAAAGAAGAAAGTGACCAGAAAGGTCTTAAGATGAATGTGAAAAAGACAAAGACAATGGCACTCAGCAGGACCGAAACCAAGATAGCGAATATAATTCTTGACAACAACGAACGAGAACAAGTTGAAAAATTCAGATATCCCGGTCAGACCATACATCAAGCAGTAAGTCACTCAAAAGATCGATCAAGCAAAGGCAGCTTTCATTAAAATGAAAGATATCTTTAACTTAAGAGACATAACGCTCCGGCAAAAGCTGAGAATAGTGAAGTGTTACATCTTACCAGTCATATTGAATGGAGCAGAGACGTGGACTATGTGCAAAGACACGGGAAAAGAAAATGGAAGCATTCGAACTGTGGATATTCCGACGTTCGAGCAGAATGAGTTGAAAAGACAAAGTTACTAATAAAGAGGTGCCGAAAAGACCAGGTGTGCAAAGAGAACTAATGCCGCAAATAAGATCAAGAAAGCTTGCATATTTAGAGCATATCATGGGGCACAACTCGCTTCCAAAGAACATCATCTTAACTGGAACCATGGAGGGCAAGCGAGTAAGAGGACATCAGAGAAGAATGGACAGGGATGATGTCACAGAATGCAAGACGTACGACGCAAGGTCGGAGAGCTTGAAGAGTCAGGACACGCCGACCTTTGGACCACAGGGATGGCACCAAGGCAAGGTAAGGAATATATATATATATATATAATATATATATATATATATATATATATATATATATATATATATATATATATATATATATATATATATATATATATATATGTGTGTGTGTGTGTGTGTGTGTGTGTGTGTGTGTGTGTGCAGAGAGAGAAACATCATTCATCCCCTCACTTATCTATTAATTTATTGATCATTTTAATTAGTTTATTGATTTATTTATCTAGTTTGGTAATTATCAAGTAATTGATTATTTGATTACCATAATCATTTCTCGATTTATTTATTTTACCTCTAAACAATGTTTTCCTGTGTAGACCCTTTAATGTGGTAATCTCAGTATTATCAATGGGGAGTTTTAGGGGGGAGTTGTTGTTGTTTGCTTTTACACCAACAGTTTAAGTGTTTTACATTCGAATAAATGGCATGTAGAGTTGCAACAACAGAGTTTTTTCTCCCCCGCCCGCGATGATTTTAAAGAGTTTGTTGTACAATCGTTGGACGCCAGCGAGGTCCGAACTCACAATAAACGACTTAGAACTCGGTGGTTAACCCGCCGAGGCACCCAGCCATTCTGGGATGGTTTGGTTCGTTCAGGTTACAGGCTAACTAGATGATGAGATTAACGTCCTATTAGCCCAAGGCCCGTAAGGACACGTTGCTTCCAGACCAAGATCAAGATCTGTTGGGAGTCGTGGTACAGGGCAGCTGGCCAGGGTGCCTGAAAGACCGATTGAAACCCCTCCCCTCCCAGTCCCCGCCCATGTCCCTCCTCCCCCTTCTCCCAGGGAGTACAACCAGGGGAACACCGACACAGTTTCCCCGTACAGACCCTGACTGGCACAGTTGCTGGGGGGATCCGTCTGATGGGGGCCCGCTTTCTGGTCGTCGTCACTTGATCATTTTGAAGCACACCTGCACTTTTTCGCACATTGCTGCCAGCGCTGACAAATCTGAACCTTTCATGCATTGATGATGTCCGTGGGGATATGGGGTTCCTTTGGGGGACACACACACAAAACCAGCACATTTTCACTCTGATCATTTTCCCGAAGATCATTGTAAGTTTTTTGTGGGTGTGAGGTCCGGGTGACAAAACGGGGTTACCAGTTTTTCATGAAGAGACCCTTTCCACAACAGACTATGTATGTCCCTGCCACACTGTGCTAGGACCAGGTATGCGATCTGCAGTTCCCTGTCATTGTTTCTCATGACTCATTGCAACTATTTGAGACTGTGAAGTCAGTGGTGGAGTTTTACCAGTGTGGCTGAAGTCTCTGATCTGTGGAAGCTGTCCCTGCCACACTGTGGTACTGACAAAGGAAAGCCTTTATCTCCAAGTCTCTGTTCTTGAAGGGTTTTAATCATGACTGAGAAGATTTTAGATGCCCACGTACAGGTGTTCTTGAAGGGAAGTGGTTTGCTTCTATTACCTTTAGTCTTTGTACAGCTGTCTTCCAGGTTTTAGGTGCCGACAGACAAGGACCTTTAGATCCTATGTACAGGTGGTTTTGAAGGGTTTTTGTACTGACAGAGAAGACCTTTGGATCCTATGTACAGGTGTTTTTGAAAGGTTTTGGTACTGACAGAGAAGGCCTTTAGATCATGGGTGCATGTGTTCTAGTTGTCTGTCTGTGGCAGCTGTCTCCCGGGTTTTGGTACTGACAGAGAAGGCCTTTAGATGTGCATGTGTTCTAGTTGTCTCTGTCTGTGGCAGCTGTCTCCCGGGTTTTGGTGCTGACAGAGAAGGCCTTTAGATCCTATGTACAGGTGTTCTTGAAGCAAAGCTCTGGTCTCCCGGTTGGTTTCCAATATTGAGGTCCTGAACTTCAATAGACACTTATAAAAAAATTATAGACATTTGTTGAAAATGTATACTAATTCAGTATTGTGTAACTCGCTAGCACAGGTCGTTGGATCTTACTAAGATCTTTAATCAAATGAATATAGGGGAGGTGCAATTTTAGTGAAGCTGGGCTGTTGTGAGGGGGAGGCATAAGGGGAACTGAGGGAAAGGGATGGGGGGTGTTCAGACGAGGGTGGTTAGGGTACAAGGGGCGTGGTGATTATGTTACAGGATAACAAAAACCTCAGGGCTGGGACGAAATGTGTGTGTGCTAATTTAACCTTTTCTGTTTGACATAACATGTGTTCTTTACCATCTAAGAAAATGGTGGTAGGAAGAGGAAGGTTAAGGCAGCTAGGGTGGATGGAACAGAAAGAGAACGAAGAGGGGTGAGAGTCAATTCCCATCAAATGTCTGTTATATGATTTGCAACCACAATTAACTCCAGACTCCTGCTTATCTAAGAAAATGAAAGGGTAGAGAGAGACAGAGGGGAATGGTAGGAGAAAGCCTCAAAGGGAAGTGGGACTGGGGATTGTAAGCTTCAGGCAGAGAAAGTGGTTACGGTAAGGTAAGGTTATGTTGCTCATAGCCCAGCCTACCGCAAAGGGCCGTATCAGGGCTGTCACTGCGTTAGAGAAAGTGTTTAGCCTTGCTAACACCCTAGTATGTTCCACTGCAGCCCCGAGACCGGTGATCCCCAAGAAAGCAGTCAGACTCAATTTGTCAATTATTTGTCAAAATAAGCTTATGAAGTCTGTATTTAAATCATAAAGTGCACCTCAATATGTTCATTAAGTTGTCCCCGTGCTTGCCTTGTTATTTTCAGCTAGTCATCTACGAGAACCTGGTGCAGAGCGAGCTCACAACTTGCCCTCTCTCGTGCATATATGGAAGTTAACTCCTCTACAGTTGTATTTTCCTGGTAGATTTTTAATCGCACACATGAATTATCTGTGAACATAGGCTCTTGAGAGCAACCTGGGGGCAGTTATAGAGTAGCATGCAAGTAAACTGCTGCTAATATAGAAAGGTCATGTGCGTGTAGTTCAATCATTGAAAGAACAATACAAATACATCCATATTCCCTGAACTTCTCAGCCCAAGCATAGAAAAAGCTTGTCTTTGCCTTCTTCCTGAAGGCACACAATCAGTCGTTGATAAATCTGGGGGGGGGGGGGGGGGGGATTCTAGGGGAGGGGGTGGATTGCTGAAACAAAATAAGAATCCAGTAGCATGTAAATCTGATTTCCAATTACAAACCTGTCAAGTTAAAAAAAAAAAAAAAAAAAAATTAGTTGGAGGTTCGAGACACAAATGTTTTTATCCATACCACATGCTTTGTCCATACCACTCTCCGTCATAATTTTTTGTTCTTTTTGGCTTCTGCAAAAAATTAAGATGATCCACTGAAATTTTTTCATTTAAAATGCGAGAAAGTTCTGCTAGAGAGAAGTTTGTCCCTGAAAAGTTCAGTATGAATGGTGAAACACCATATCATTATAGTACAGATCAAGTCCTCCCCCACCCCCTTACCTCTGCTCCCCGTCCCTTCCCAGCTCCCACTTTCTGAATTTATAATCATTTGGAAGAGCTCTTAATTGGAATATAAAACAAATGCTACAATGGTAAGTTCGCATCTTGATGTAAATAGAACATATTTGGGGTGGACAGAACTGCGTGACAGTGTCTCAGGTTTGGCTGTAAATGAAGTGGCTATGAGAATGGTGATGTGCAACTGGTGAAGGGACGGGAAGCAATGTGAATTTCATAAGGTAAAACCTCACACACCACCAGCTTTAAGCTCTTCTCCCCTATCTGAAAGACAATGTAAGTTTCTACCTTCAATGCACGAGAGTTTATGTGTAGCATCTGCTTGGATCAGTGTGCTGATACAAGGCATCATGTTCGTTCACTGTCTGTGTGAAAAGTGATCAAATGCTGTGTGAAACTTCCGTTGCAGAACTTTTATTCCTTTGTACCACTGATGTGCACTTGTACTGGTATACATTGTATTCATGGATACTGTGACAGTTTATATTTGTATATCAGCACCATATTTAAATGTTAAAAAACAAATTACAATTCACACACAGAAAGGTCATAGACTTAAACTCCAATAATTTTGTTTTAGCTTTTTTCCCCTTTTCCCTCGGATAAACAAAGCGCAACAATCTTTTTTACACACACACACACACACACACACACACACACACACACACACACACACACACACACACACACACACACACACATACATATACATGTGCATGCACTCACACACACAAATGCACATACACATGCATATGCTCATGTCCTGCACCATCCATTGTAAAGGCAGACTCATACAACAGTACTGTCATTACAAAATAGAACAAAACAAAAGCATTGAAAAAACAACAAAAGGGTTACACCACAACCTCTCTTTATTGCTTGCAAGTAACTTTTCCCCCTGAATAATAATATGATATGTCACATTTTATGGAGTAATCAACATCATAAAAAGAACACAGCTTCTGAAATGTGTTTCAACACAATCTAGTAAAATGAATACTAAGACAATAAAGCAAAGAACAGTTTTGAACCATTAAAATGGTAACACCGGCATCAAAATTGTAATGTTTAAACTGTGTTCTGAAAGCAATTTCTGAGACATAGAATATATCTGAAGCTACCAAGACTTCAATCATTTGCTACACCAGCACATAACAAAATGTGTACGTCAAAAAGAATCCTGTTTAACACACATAACAACCATGTCAACATGAAATGAGCTGTTCCTTCTCAGCTTTGTAATGTCACACACTTTTAAAGTAGTCTTCCTGAATATTTTACCTTCTGTTGATGGGAGAATGATTAAAAAATTAAGGGTGTTTTTTTTCCCCACATAAACCTGAATATTGTAACTCCATCAATAGAAGATAAAATAAAGACATCAGTACAAAAATGTGTGATATTACAAATCTTTACTTCTGTCAAATGCTTTGCCTCTAAGGCCTTGTATCAATCCTGAACAGAATTTCCACTGGTTTGAAAGAAATGAAGAAGAAACATTCAGATGTCCCAAATCAGAAACCTGATACAATGTATAAAATGTCGGCAAAATAAAGTGACAAATGAAGCATTGATCAGCATCGCCTTTTCCAGTACCAAGTATCAACATGAAAATACTGACATAAGCCAACATTTATGCATATATATATATATATATATATATATATATATATATATATATATATATATATATATATGTATATGTGTGTGTGTGTGTGTATGTGTGTGTGTGTGTGTGTGTGTGTGTGTGTGTGTATTAATCACAGTAAAACATACATGACACAAACAGTTCTGAGCATTCATCTTGCACTTTTCCTGTCATGTAAGTCATAATACTGAAAAGGGATCATTCCAAATCTCAAAATCTCTCGCCATCTCTATACTCATTACACTTTTTCTTAAATAAACAATCCATAACAATTACTGCTTTTACATTTTTCACTTTTTGACTTAAAATTGTTGTGTTCATGATGCTTAATATAAAAAACTTATGTCCAGAAAGAAGAACATCACTCCAAACCACTTACGACAGTGACTTTTTTCAGTATGTCATCACATCATCTAATAACGGAGCAAAAATTGTAGAGGGTGTCAGACATGCAACCCCTGACATAACCTGTCGAGTGTTCAGAAGCAAAATGTGAAGCAGGCCAGATGTATTGTTTATAAACTTAACCAGTACAAGTATGGACAATTCGCTGTATGTTCATGTTCAGGTTTGTTCATCACATTATTGTCCTTTGCAATGAATGTGTACAATGTTCTTGAGAACAGAAAGATTCTTTAATGCACAGTAGTCATGACTGCATTGCAAAATACATATTATTTAACATATCAAATATATTTTTGAAGCATAAACAATGGTCCCAAAAGGCAAGAAAACAACACAATCTGATTATTAACGCTCGCCTTTGTTTCAGAAAGTTTTTTTTAAAAATGCTGTCCTTAGCAAGAAAGAATTGCTTATGATTGCTTTCCACGATGTTTCCATGCACTGCGATGGCTTCAATCTCGACCTTGGCCCCCTGCAAAAATGTAAACACAACAATACTGCATTCATTTTCAAGCTCTCAAGCATGTGTGTACACACACACACACACACACACACACACACACACACACACACACACACACACTCACACACACACACATTTACACACACACACTGCATCGACAGAGGGAGAAAGTGATAGATGTTTGTTTACATAAACAAGAAAAAAATTTTTAATAAATTCTTTGGATTTCTTGCATTCTGTATCATTCTTAAAGTTTATCATCATATTGTGATCCCTGTTTTCTGGTGCATCGACAGAGGGAGAAGTGACAGTTGTTTAATTAAAATCATCTTGACAGACTCATCACTCACATAACAAACTCTTTTTGTCCCTGAATCATGGTATGGTTTCACACAGGCATCTCTTCCTCACAACCAGCATGGCGTTTGCTGAACCCACCTACAGGAAAAGTGAGTTTAAATTCTTTGGATTTCTTGCATTCTGTATCATTCTTAAAGTTATATCATATTGCTTTCATCCATTGTTTTCTGGTTAAAATCTAAGATTCCAAAGTCCAGTTAAAGGTTACTTTTAAAATGGACACAACTCTTGAGAGGCTATTATCTTTATCTTTGTTCAGGGTCATCTTGAACAGACTCATCACTCACATAACAAACTCTGTTGTCCCTGAATCATGGTATGGTTTCACACAGGCATGAGCACAACCAGCATGGCGTTTGCTGTTTGCCACCTACAGGAAAAGTGAGTGGGCAGAATCAGGAGCTCCACATGGTGTTTGTTGATCTGACCAAGACCTTTGACATGGTTAATCGGATTGGTTTGTGGAAGATCCTTCACAATTTGGTTGCCTGAAAAAGCTCATCTCACCAATTGTTTCATTCCATGATGGCATGCAGGCAAGGGTGCAAGAAAACGAAGAATATAATAATAATATCGGCTAGAGACCAAGCTCTAAGCGCTTTACAATCAACACTCATTTACACAATGGGCTGCCTACCTGGATAGTGCCGACTGAAGAGCTGCCAGCTGGCGCTTCATTCAGTCGTTTCCCGTGTCATCCAGTCAGTATCGTTCAATATCGATCACTCATTTTCCTTACTTCCTTCATTCTTTCCGTTTCTCACTCAGGGTGCATGCTATGTGTAACGTGTCATCCATACCAACGGCCAAACTGGCCTACTCTTCCGAATGTTGGTGATGGGATTTTACGTGTGTGCAAGATGTTATGCGTGCGTTCACACACGGAACCTTGGTTTATAGTCTCATTCGAAGGACTGTATGGGAAATGGAGTCAGAACCAATGTTAACTCCGAGGGAAAATCCCCCTGTACCGAAACGCCCCGGCAGAGGTTCGAACCCGCAACCCCAGGATCACTCCCAAAGATACCTCTGACCCATTCACAATGAAAATTGGAGTGAAGCAGGGATGCGTTTATCTCCCACCCTCTTTTCCATTCTGTTTGCGTCAATGCTGATTGATGCATTCCAGGACTGTGACAAGGGGTCTTTACAACCAGTTTCATTCAGATGTCAAACTCTGTAACCTTCGACGACTTCAAGCCAAGACTAAAGTATCTGATGCCTTTCTGAAGGAATTCCTTTTTACTGATGACTGTGCACTGGCCGTGCACTCCCATGAGAACATCCAGTGCATCACAGATCGCTTTGCAAGGGTCTGTCAACACTGTGGACTTACAGTTAGTCTTGGCAAGTCTGAGGCCATTTCCATCTTGTGAGGTCTTCACCATCTGCAGCTGGCAGTGCTCCACCACCTGTTGTCATCAACAACACAAACATCAAAGCTGTGGACAAGTTCTGCCATTTGGGCAGCACTGTAACCAGCAATGGATCTCTGGATGCAGAGGTGATGTTGCGCATCTCAGAGGCCAGCTCTGCCTTTGACAGACTCTCAAATAGTCTGCGGCAAGAATATGGTATCAGATTGCACACAATTGTTGCCATGTACAGAGCTGTGGCTCTGAGCACTCTCATCTACTGTTGTGAGACTTGGACTCGAACTGTTCCATCAACGATGCTTATGCAAAATCTGCAGCATCAAATGGCAAGTTAGAGTGTCCAACCTATAGGTCCAGAAGTATGGCTTACCTAGCGTTGAATGTATACTCATCAAAAGCCAGCACAAATTGACAGGGCACGTTGTCCGTATAGAGGACAGCAGGATTCCAAAGATGCTGCTCTATGGACAACTGAAGGAAGAACAACATGACTAAGGAAGGTCTCTCAAGAGATACAAAGACCTCGAAGGCCAATTTCAGAAGCTGCAACGTCGACACTGCTTCCTGGGAAGATGTCTCACCCTTGACAGAACACAGTGGAAGCAGTGGTGTACCCAGGGCACAAAGGCTTTCAAGCGCAACAGAGCAGCCGCCGACCAGGAAAAGAGGAATCAAAGAAACGGGGCCCACTCTTGCAGGACTCCATTCCATGCAGTGTCTGTGGACGACCTTGTGACTCAGAAACTGGTCTTCATTCCCACATGAGGACCCACATTAGTAGATGACCTGCCTGCCTATTCATCGATCAGACATTACAGGAGAATCCATCATCATCATAAAGAAATGAGCTCTAAAACCTCTTCCTTTACTACTTCCACCATGTTTAATAACCATTCACTGCTTTGCCTCTTTTCGTACCTTGGGTAGAGCCGCCACCTGGTAAGCAGCACGGGCTGGTTTGCTAGCAGTGAAGTCTGCAACAGAACATACACACAGGCAAATTGAACAGCAGCAAAAAACAGGAGCACATTACAGATGACAAAGATCTTTTTCTTATTCCGTGAAGCTTGGCTGGATTGTAAGATTCATGCACTACATGCAGTAAAACAAAAATGATCAAAAATGAATTATAGGTAAATCTACAGCCTACAGGTCCCCATAGATGATAAACTCATGCAAGACACCTTGTTGCCAAATATGAAAGTTGATTTTATTCCATCTGTAGTCCTGCATGTTCCTTTGATCTATAGACAGCGTATTTTCTATTTTCAAACTCAGCTCATCTTTGACAAAAGGAAGACCTAATCATGTTTGTAAGTCAACAAGGTTTGCATTTTGGAGGCTCTTAAACTACTGTCTTGCTGGCATCTGAAAATGATGCCCAGAGAAAAAAGGAAGTTAATGTGCACCAGCTGCATGCCCTGAACGTGCACACTCATTGACTGTTGTCAACACGCAGCAGCCACCTGGTAGAGAGTCTGCTTGTTCTGTGGATATGTACATACAAAACCCACTATGCATTGGACAGAAGATGGTGTGTGATCACAACTTTCATCTAGCAGAAGACATTCAACACCTGACTGGTATCATAGCCTGGCAAAGTCTCAATGAGATGAAATATTGGCACTCTTTTGTTTTCCACCGAAGAATCATTCTCTACGACCATTTTCATATATTGTGATATTGTTCATGTTATCAATCAAAAAACACATCCACCATGCCACAGCTTTACAGCTTGACTGGTTTTAGGCCCAAAGTGAAGGAATCACTACACACTGACTTAGGTTCTGGATCTGGCGTTCAATGATCACAAGAAAAAAAACAACTATGCTCAGAGAATTGGTGTTGCATAAAATATGGAAGCGTCAAAAAGATGTTGCAAAACATGTAAAAAATATTTTAACTTTTTCCCGACTGCATGCATCTATGGCAACTGCTCTGGTGCAAACCGTGCACACCCACAGATGTGCTGCTTAAGTGCTCACTGCCCCCCATGTGCATGTATAAGTGTGTTCAAACCTTACAAAAAAAAAATTCCAGTTCCAAACATGTACAGAGAATGGAAAGTGATTCCTTTAGAACATTCTGGAATGTCCATACGTGACACTCATTCCCACATTTTTCTTTAGATCAGACCAAGTTCACAGTTGCTGTAGACTGAAACAAAAAACTTAGAAATTGCTTTCATGATGGCATCTCACCGTGTCTTCATGTATATCATCTGCTACTGTGCCAGAAACCTCTGTGTGTGTTCCATGATAGAGAGAGAGAGGGGGGAGCGTAAGCACTGGACAGTGGCTATGTAGATTGTGTGTGTGTGTGTGTGTGTGTGTGTGTGTGTGTGTGGTTCCTTAACGATGTTTTACAGAATGAAATACCATCGTCAGTGATTGCACACACATTCTGTTTACTGTCAGGTATATGAATGATAGAAAACAACTAATGTGTGTAGGCAGCTGCAGTGGGAAAAATATCTGAGTGATTGATTGAAAGATTTCTTTGTTGATTTTGTGTCAAATTCTGTGATATTCTGATAGAAATGGATCATAGCTGACAGTAAAAAGCACCATGAATGCAACTTTAAAAGGGGAGTGCTCTTTCTGAATCAGCTTGTCCACATGCTATGAATTCATCATGATCCTCATATTCTGATTTTTTTTTTTTAAACATTTTTGAGAGCGTTTTACTTATGCGATTTGTACGTGCATCATCCTGATACAAAATCTCTATGCATTTCTAAAATATGTTCATCTAAAAGTAATTGTTGTCTTCTTTTCAACTATATGAAACATAAAGCCAACAATGATCAAATACATGTAATGAAATTAATTTTGAAAATGGCAAAATCTGTCTGTTGGCAGGGATTTCAGCACTGCTGACAGCTTGTGGAAGGAGGGGAAGATTGCAGCAACTGTTGAACATGAGCATTGTGTTAACCTATTTGGCCTGACCACACACAGAGAAGATGAGAAGGGAGACAACCTAGAGAAAATCCTGACACGGCTGAATGGTAAGGGACAATGAGGTGAGAGAGAAAAATATTACTTAGTATTTGCTGCCTCACAAGATTCAAGCCAAAAATCCATTGTACTGGTAAAATACATGTGTCAAACACTGCACCAAACCAAACACTAATCAAGATTTAGATACCAGAAAAAATAAGATCAGAGTTTTAACATTCTCTGTTCAACATGAAGTCCTGCTTTATGGTGGTGCAACGTAATCCATGCAAAGTAGACCAGATCACTAGTTGGTAATAGATAATAATGTTCAGGCTATTTGTTTATTTACGCAATCTTTCCAAAAAAATTTTTTCCACTGTTGATATGTCTTGAATGTTTCATGCTACAGAAAAACACTGCAATTCTATAAATTTTCATCATTCCAAAACAAAGACATACACATTCATACCACAAAACCACAACCCTAAACAATTACATTCACACATGTATGCTTTATGTATGTATGTTGAACACACACACACACACACACACACACACACACACACACACACACACATATGCTGTACTGACTCTCGCCCATGAGCACACATATGGATGTTCATGCTGATTGTGTGGTCAAACACACACACACACAAACACACACACATACACACACACACACACAGACGATCAACACACACACACACACACACACACACACACACACACACACACACACACACACACACTCACACACACACACACACACACACACTGGTTAATATCACTAAAATGAAATGACATTAAACCAACACACACACACACACACACACACACACACACACACACATGCACGCACATGCACACACACACACACACACACACACACACACACACACGCACACACACACACACACACACACACATGCATGAAAACACAACACACTTGCAAACAAATGTACACATTTTTCTAAAAAATACTTTAAAAATAATACAGAAAATGTTTCAGATGTATTTCTATTACATTTTACTGAAAAAAATCATACTTTGGCAGGAATTTTCTGCAGCATGTCTATCAAAATTTAGCAGAGCTCGTTCTAAGGAAAAGCAAATATCCCTTAAGCTCTAGCCGGCCAAGTGGGCAAGCTTCCCCTTCCTCAGTAAAAACTGTGACAGGTGCTTTCAACAAATTTTTAGTGAAGTGGGAGCCCTGTTTACAGAGTAACCGGTTAGTTCACGTTGTACACAAACAAAAGTGAATGTTCTGTTACTTCTCCACTACCCTGGTAAACATCCCCATCGACATGAAATTCTCTGTTTCCCTCAAAGAAACACATCTGTGTGCACACATACTCTGGTCACCTACAAAGCCAAGTTCACTGGAAAATGTTTAACCTAGCCACTAATAATAAAGAACTGAAACACACACACACACACACACACACACACACACACACACACACACACGTGCACACACACACATACACATACATGCATATATACACACACACACATACACACTCACATACACAGCGCAAAGAAACAAGAACTCACATTTTGCATACACTTCGTTGACTGTGGCATAATCATTGATATCGGCAAGCAGCACTGTTGTCTTCACAACTGTCGAAACAGCAAATTTCAACAGTTAGCAACCCAGTTTTCTAGCTTTGAGAAAGAGAAACAGACAGACACTGAGACAAAATACTTGGTACACTTGATGCACACAATCTGCATGTATGAATGTGCCCATTAAGTAAAATAAAAAAATTGAGAGTGGATACGCATGTGTAGGTGAAGCGCATATATTTCAGAGTAGAAGGTGGGATGCGCTCTACAAGATATCTAGCAAGATCAACACTAAACGTGCTGAGCACTTGTTTTCTTCACTGCTAAAAACCTCTTTCTCTTTCCTTTTCTTTGGTTGTCTCAGTGTACTCTTTTTGTCTCTGTATCCATCAGTCTCTTTGTTTAAGAGACATCTCTCTATAACTTATCAACATCTGCACATCTTCTTCCTCTTCCATTCCCCCTCCACCTCTGTCCTCCACTCCTTGCTCTGCCCTCTCCTTGGTGGCATCCTCAAAGATACACCACTTTCTTGCTGTTAGGCCAGCTCACTTTCTTGTTTCTTTTAAGGGGAGCTCACCTTCTTCATGTTCCTTTTAAAGGGAACTCACCTTCTTCATGTTCCTTTTAAAGGGAGCTCATCTCTCTTCATGTTCCGTTTAAGGGGAGCTCAGCTTGTTCATGTTTCTTTTCAGAAAGACCCTTATTTGCTTTGAACAAGTATTGCCCACATATGCCCCTATGAAAAAAAAACATGCATGGTGATTCCTCCTACACTTCTTCCACATACCTCGTGATCTGCCCCCCACCCCTACACTTCTTCCCACCATCCCTCACACCACTTCCTTTGCCCCCCTTTTCCACACCTTCCCCATGTAAAAGCTAGAACCTCCACAGCCTTCTATTGTGACTTCAGCTTTTCCATACCATCCTGAAATAAAAAATGGAACACCAGCTCACCAACCTGAATGGCTAAAAAAAAAACACAGGAGAAAGACCATGGGAAGCCAAAGTACTCTCACAAAAACATTTGATTTAAAATCCGTATGTATTTAAAATCAAAGCGTTCAAGCAAACATTACCATTGTTGAGGCTGCAACCTGCTGCCTTCAAAACTGCTTCCATATTTTTCAGCGCCTGTATACCAAAAACAAAAGCATCATATAAACAAATAAAGTTCACTGTACACATCTAACAATGTAATGAATAAAAAAACAATGAACCTTTGAAGTAGGAAATACAGGATCCTTCTTCTAAGATTGCCTGTCCAGTCTCTCCAACAGGACTCTGTAAACCCCCCCCCCCCCCCCCCCCCCCCCTTCCCGCCTCCTTTTTCAAGGAGGTTTTTCTGTTCTTTCTTTTTTTCTGTCACTATCTTCTACACTGACTTTCTGAATAGCTTTGCTTTCCCTGCTGCTCATTCGGCACCCCCTCCCATCCCCCTCCTCCCTTGCCCCCGCCTCTCTTCCCCCCACCCCTCTCCTCTTAACAGCTACACACAGATATCGCAACCACTGTACCATCAATCCACAGACAGCAATCGCTATCAGGTTGTCATGAGAAAACCCAGTAGAGGAGACACTGCACTGCTGCTGAATCACTTTGTTGGGTGAATAGTGGTGCCTGTTCTTCTTAAAAATACGCAGGACACCTCCGACTAAACCTGCACTAAAGACATAACTGCTTGGTTGTGAAGCCAGTTTGAGTGACTGACAGAATATGACAGAACAGACAAACAAAACATGGAGCACAGCCATTTCACACATTCTCTAGCCAAAATAGTTAAAAAAAAATTCATTCCTCCTGTACATACATGCCAGTGGCAAAACGGCATCCAAGTCCTCACAGTCAATGGATTTTGGGGGAAATGGAGGTAAGACAAAGGCACAGGAATTTTGTAATATAAATGACAGAGCCTGGAAAATGGAGAATGACCAAAAATACACACACTTTATAAATACATGCATGCATACATATATAATGCAAACAAACTTACACAAGCTAGAATTGGGATGATGTTAAACAAACATAACTGAATAGGTAATATTTTCTGCCCTGAATTCCTAATTTCCAACAACAAGTGAAGCAAAGGCCAAAATCCTTTCTGGTATATTTGTAAAACTTGAGCCAGAGACTTGCTCTCGTGGGAAAAGTGCCAGTTGAAAAAAAAAAAAAAGGGGGGGGGAGGGAACTGTCTGTGGTGAGCACCTTTATCACTTATTCCTACTTATTGACTACTACAGTTTTGATCAAAAGCAAAACTTCCCCTCTGGACTCTTTCTTTTTCGTTCCTATTCCCTCAAGTATATAACATATCTGTCATCAAAAATATCACCCTAAACAGATTTGTCAAAACATGTGTTTGTGAGTTTGCATGTGCCTGTGTGCATGTTCATGTGTATGTATATGTGTGTGTGAAAGGTGATCATATATTCATGTCAGGTCTTCACCACATAAAATGACAGAAGTAAGCCTGTCTTGTGCGAGCTTACACTCTGTCTTCATCCAAGCCCTCTCCTCCATACATCATCTCCCCTCCTTCCTTCCTTCTATCTCTCACTCATGTAGCCTTCTCTTTCTTCCCATGCCCTTCATGTCTTCTTGTTCTTCAACCCGAATGTCTATTCCCTGTCTATCCCCTTTCCAAAAGGTGGAGTATTGTATCCCTGGACTGTTCATACCTGGTCTGCCTCCGGTGCAGCTCCCCCCTCCACAATCTTCATGGTGGCAGGAA
>JADBJO010000113.1:316279-331279 GCA_016801955.1 Conus betulinus
CCTTATTTCTACAATCTGAGACATAAGAGCAAACTTTGTTTTAATTCTGTATGTGTATATATATATATATATATGTGTGTGTGTACACACACACATATATATAACTTGGTATGTGTTAAATGATGGTTGTGCCACTCACGATTCTGTGCACCATGCTGTCTGACTGTGCATGGTTTCGTGCTGGAGCTAGAGGGGATCTAGTATCGGCCAAGAGGATATTCGTCTTGCAGGGAGAGAGAGAGAGTGCGTCTGTGTGTAGAAAAACGCTAACTTAAGCTAAAAATTTTGTGGGAGCAAAACTAACTAAACTTCCATGACATGGTTAATTTGCGTAGACCCCTCCCCACCCCCCTTTTTTGTTTTCTTTTTAGTTTTTTTTTTTTTCTAATATTTTAATTACCATCCCACACGCATCTCCATCTCTTGAGCCTTGCCGTGGCTGTATTCTTGTTTTCGTTGTCGTGCATAGCCTCAGGTCTGACTGAAAAAACACACTGACCCTGTCATGGCAATGATATATATATATATATATATGTGTGTGTAGACATCTATTCATTCATAGGAGGAAAACTGCTGCATAATACAGCGATACGTGATGGAGGTAAATCAGATTATTCAAGAGCATCAGTTCTGACATATCTTACTCATTTATTTTATGAGTGTGTGTGCGTGAGCGCGCACGTGCGCTTGCGCGTCTGTGCTGGTGTGTGTGTGTGTGTGTTTCCTTTGATATACCTGACATAACGTCACTCTGAAAAAAAAAAAAAGTTGTGAAATGGATCTTAAAATTGTTGCTGTAAATGACAAAAGAGTTAAAACACAGTGGGCGTGATCCCCTTCTCCAATTCCTTCAGATAAATGCAATATCCCTTTTTTTAAAAAAAAAAGGAAAAGAAAAGAAAAGAAAGAAAGAAAGAAAGAAAAAGCAGCAAAAAAGTCGGCATTTCCTACTTCTTAAACTTTCCATAAATGAACAGATTACAGAACCGGCTCAATGGGACTCCGACGAAGAAATATTGCGGTCGTAAAAGGAAGCCAATGGTCATAATGTCTTTGAAACCAACTTCAGAATAGTTGACGATTGCTTTGTGAAGTGACGATGGGAAGAAAGCATTAAACTTCGTTCTCTGTGGGGACACTACTTGCCTTCCTGGTGTATAAAGTTTCAATCTGTAGTATAATTTTTTTAACATTTTTATTTGTTTTTATTGTTATTCCACATACAAAGAGAACACACACACACACACACACACACACACACACACACACACACACACACACAAAGAAGCCAAACAACAACAACAAAAAATAAACAGCAACATTCACAACTAAAAGTTAGGTATAAAGCAAGAAAAACAAACAAACAAACACAAAGAGCCAAACCACACACACTTGAGAGAGAGAGAGAGAGAGAGAGAGAGAGAGAGAGAGAGAGAGAGAGAGAGAGAGAGAGAGAGAGAGAGAGAGTGTGTTTCAACATAGCATTGTCTATGTATAAAAACATGGTTACTTATTGACAATGCTTTAAGAAATATATATAAACCTACATACAATATATTATTCTAATATTACTACCCAAAAGAGATGTATACATGCGTTTGATGAAAAAAAAGAAAAAAAAATGTACATTTATTGCAAGATAAATCAGCATGCATACACAAATAATAAAGGAAAGGCAGACGGACGGACAGACACACAGACAGACAAGCAAAGAAACAGGAAGACAGAATCGTTTGGGTCACAGCAAGTGAAGATAATATATATTACTATCGTAAGGTTACATTATTTCTTGAGGATCACTATACAGAAATATTTCAGCAGCATACAAGGGCCACACAGGATATCCTCAGCAAAAGATTTTTTTTAATCCCAAATAAGGAAAAAGATATGATTAGTCTAGTAATTGTTGTTATATTATGCATCATACGCATTTATATATTAATGCAGAAAAGATATGTTCCAGAGACGGTAACTAAAGCAGCTAGGTATTAGAAATCAAAGCGTCATAAGCAAGCCATCTGGCATGAAAATCCAAGTGGTCATGGTTAAGTATGAGTTATATTTTTCAATGCTATATGTATACGTCAACATTTTCAAGAATGCTGCTATCAGTTCCGTTTGCTTTTATGCACTGTTTTTTTTCGACTGATTTTTCTTTTTGTTTTATTCCACACAAACTTGTAACATATTTTCTGGCATGTTTGAAAGGAAACATCTGGTGGGTTTGGTAAAAACAGCCAAAGATGAATCAGCTTTGAAAGGATGATGGATTTCAAAATTGCTATTCTACTGTAGTATAAATCTAGTAACTTCTTGTTAGTCATGACTTATAATGTTTTCAGATTAGAAATCTTCAGTGAAGTCTATGTCCCCCTTTTTTTACACACACACACACACACACACACACACACACACACACACACACACACACACACACAGAACTTAACATTCGCACAACCATTTGCATTCCTTGCACTTTTTTCTTGCCATGCATTTGCTGGAGCAAGGCAGTGAGATCCCAAGACCCAGCGAAAAACGATTACATAAGAACCCTTCAGATGGGTAAGCCAACAAGATACTGTATTTCCATTGTAAAATCAGTTTCTGTCCATGAGTTTTGATTTTGAGTGATAGTAAAACGGATCTTGAATCAACACACACACACACACACACACACACACACACACACACATACGCACGCACGCACGCACACACTCTCTCTCTCTCTCTCTCTCTCTCAGAAACAAAACCATGACCAGGTTTGTCGGGGTACCATGAGAATAGTCTCTAGATCTAGCAAAGCGGTGAAAATACCCTCTCTAGTGTGAAATGACTCTTATTTCTTAAAAAACAAGAATTACAAATCAAGCACCGGTGGTTTTGTTCTTAATCACTGAACTATCTGTGTATACTTTCAAGTCAGTGATATGGATAAAAACGCGGTTTAGGACCGAAATGAAACTGATGAAAAGTGAGGGTTGCTACCTGGTTGGCTTGGTGATTGAGGAAGGTACGTACTTCTCTGGGTCCTACTGGCGCCTTCGGGTGTGTGTTCTTCTTACTTACGTCAAGATTTGCAATGAATGGGGGAGAGAACGATATGTTTGTTTTCCGCAGAGGAAGGGGAGAGAATGCACTGCACCTACGTATTCCTTTAACATAAATTCCCGATTTGTTTTGACTGTCTAAAATGTGAGCACCAATTGTTGTCAATGATTGTGTCTGTTGCCCTTCAGGTTTGGAAGAATGAACACCGGATCTTACGTTGTTCTCGTCATCATCGTAATTTTCCACAAAGTTACTTCTCAAAACATAGGGTCATTTTAGCAGCAGGTAGTTTACGATACTAATCTAGAGGTATAGCTGCAGGTCCTTCATATGTAGCAGTACTTTGTGCATGAACTAAAGCTAATTCATACGCTTTAGAATCTGTGCTTAGTTTCCTCAGTTAAACAGAAAATGGGAGCGCTAAAATGTTTCCTGAGCCTAGGTGAGTTTTGATCTGACTAAAGCTGTCGCACGATGGAAGGTCCCTGCATTGGCCCCAGTCCTGCTCGCTTATAACGAGTCGAAAAAAAAAACATATACGAGCTTTCGTTGAGGTTTAGTTTCCATATGAATTTTCCGTGATAGTTTTGATGCAGGACATACAACAATGAAGCTCAGTTTCGTCAATATCAAATTCTGGTGACTTTTTTTTCCTGATTACCAGAGCTAAAGATCATCATGTGTGTTTTAGAGACTTAGACCATTCTGCGTCATGTTATAATTTGTTTAAGTCACAATGGTACAGGTTTTTTTTTTTTATGTTTCAGTTTTCTGTCAGATGTACAGTTTATTTTACTGTCAATCCATACACTTGTTTGCTTACTGTACTAAAATGACAAGCTATGATAACAGGTTACCTTTGGAAGATCAAAAATCAGTTTGTTGGATAGAAATGGTGCAATAGTTGAACCATCAGGAATACCCATATATAGACTTCTTTCCGTAGAATATGAGTACTCTACTTTTGTCTGTAGGCCCAACTGTCCAATTATTTAAAGAAAAATCTTTCATGAACTTGTACATACGACTTGATATCACTCAGTTTTTCAGTTTCAATAGTGACAGAACATACTAGATTTGTTTGTAGGCACAGTTTTTTTTTTTGTGTTAAATTCTCGTCTGCAAGGGGCTTAGTAGGTGGTGTCCTGCATGTATTGGATCAGAACAGGCACCACAGTTCACCACCGAAATGACTCAACAGTCTCATTGGTTACCTCATGACAACTTGACGTCGACTGCCCGCTGTGGATTGCTAATGCCATGTCTGTGGGGAACAAACCAGGCTAAGGCTGTGGATGGAGAGCTAGAACGAGCGGCGTAGACGCAGTGCCTCTAAAAAGGCGCAGAAGATGGGACGGAAAAAAAAAAAAACAACCATTCTTCGTGCAAGCGAATTGCCGTTTGATAGTTGTTGAAATTTTTATATATAAGTTCAGTATATAGTGACCGAACCAGTCTTGACCGAATTCTTTATGGTAAACTGGAATTGTTTTATTTTCTTAATAATGAAATAATACAATTTTCACAGCCTATCAGTTTACCATTATAGCAATCAGTTTGTAAATGTGAATATCTGTTCTTGGTTTTCCATTTCTAAGAACTGGAACTATCACTGACTTTTCGCAGTAATCATTCATTCCAGCATCTATTCATTAAAAAAAAAGTCTTATATTCATTTTTGTTAAAGTAATGATTCCATTCGTTTGGCAGGTGCTCCAACATTCATCGGAGAGGTAAAACGAAGTGTTTAGAGGGACAAGAGAGAATAGTTGGACAAACAAGCAGAAGACGCCGAAGCAGAAGATGCCAAAGAAGCTGCCAAGCGGATTGACATACAAGCTATTTACAGGATTGCAAAGAAGATATCTGGTGGGCTGCATCCCCAGGTAAGGAAATCACTCAGAATGCGACAACTGCAGGGGAGTCATTCTGCTATAAATTCCTGGGAGGTCATACTTAACGGACTGTGTGACATCGTCGACAATGAGCTGTGTGAAGAACAGGCAGGCTTTTGTCCTAATCGTTCCTGGGCAGAGCAGGTCTTTACCAAAAATCAGATCATCGACAAGTTTGGAGAACAGCAAATCCCATTGGCCATCTGTGTCATCGACTTTACGAGAGCATTCCACAGTGTCTAAAGACCATCACCATGGAAGATCTTTAAGTCTTACGACATCCCGCCAAGGTATTTGTATCATCCATAGAGCAGATCTAACACAAGCGCTGAATCAGGACAAAAGATGGCTACAGACGCTGGTGCAAGGTTCTTACTAGCGTTAGGCAAGGGTGTACTATATCCCCATCTCTTCTATTCAATTGCTATTGACTGGGTAATGAAGCATGCAACCAAAGGAAAAGAATCCAATGGGCCAAAGAAAAGAACTTGCTGCTTTTGACTTAAATTATGACTTATCTGCCCAGGCAAACAACGTCAAGGATCTCCAGCATCTAGTAAATGGCGTATGGGGATTTGCAGGAAACTTTGGCCTTGTTATCAATGCCAAAAAGTCCAAGAACATGTTGAGTGGGGAACACCATCCTCCAACAGATGTCAGAAAGTTGATAAGGCAGAGAACTTCACCATTTTAGGCAGTTCCACTGACAGCTTGAAAAGCCTTCATCATGAACTGAAGTATCGCACCGGGAAGGCATCTGCAGCTTTCAATCAGCTGAGCAAAATATTAAGAAATAAGAAATTCTTCCTTAGAATCAATCTCTGATTCTACAAACAAATGTTCTATCCTCATTGTTATGTGGGTGCGAAACTTGGCAATTGAAAAACATCCAGGAGAGAAAATTGAATGCGTTTGACCCTAAATGCCTTGGAAGAATCATGGACATAAAATGGAATAGCATTGTGTCAAACGAAGAGATAAGAGGCAAATGCCAACAATTTCCAGTATCAGCCATAAACTGCAAGTGATGCCTGCATTGGCTAGACTATGTATGAAGGCTTCCCATGACAAGAACTGCAAACCAGGCCATCTTGTGGGTCTCAGCAGGCTAGAGAAAAAGGGGGCGACCCAGTACGAGTTGGCAGCAGACAGTGGAGAGAGAGATTTACGTCTGGCCCACAGGAATGTGAAGGACGTCGGCAGACTGGCGAAGGGCCGATCACACGTGGAGTGCTCTGACCATTACATGCGTCACTTGACATACGAGCAGCTAAGGTCTGAGGTCTAAGGTAAGTTTTTTCAATATTTCAGTTGACACTTAACCTGGGCTGACAGTTTTTTTTTTTTTTTTAAGTACTTGATGGCAATAATTATAGTTTCTTTCCCTTCTCTAACAGTCAGGAATCTTTTACAGATTTCTCTTTTATATTTTTCCCTATACAGTTTGCATTTAAGTGAGTCTTTCTAACCTGCTATTGACGAAGAAAAACTGTGCAAATTTTTCAGTTTTTTGTGCAACGGTTGGAAATGTAGGCTACACTTTTCAGACTTTGTCACCATTTTTCATACAACAGGTTTTCTTCTCATTCTCTGGGGCATCTTTTGAAGCTGTTGCTGCTCTTTTGAACAATAGTTTGACAAGTATGTATTTTTAGCACTGGCTAGAGTTCTGTTGAAAGCCAACTTCACTTCTTTCTTCATGTTTTGGAGATCTGTTTCTCAGACTCTCTTTATAGATAAGCTTCTTTTCCACCTTCTCTTGCCTGTGTGTGTCTGATCGGTCCACCAGCTGTTTCCAGTATAATTTGTACAATGAGACGCACGCTTGAAAATACAATTGTTAGCAGCACATAAAACTACTTTTGATAAAGTGATCATATGCAGAATCATGTTTTTCATTTTGAAAGATCTAGAATAGCTAAAATTTTATTCCAATTTTGGCAGTTGTAATTATCTTTCCAAATTTGATCCTCTGTTGGATCTAGTTTTTCTCTTTTCATGTTGTTTTGATCAGCAAGTGATTGATATTTAATGGGTCAGGAGCGATTTCCCAAATACAGAGCTAGTTCAGAAGATGTAAGAGAGATGTCAATTGCTGATGGTATATGATCTTCTGTATCAGGTGTTCTTGTAACTGTATCACTGTGTAGGAAGTACAAAGGTGAATCTACACTAATTTTGACAAAATAACTTCTAGTCTTTTGGCAAGCTCCCCTCCCCCCGGTCAATAAGCAGTTGATTCTCCTCCTGTGTTAGTCATGTTTCATTGTGTTGTAGAGAGAGCAAACACTCTGTCTGACCCCTTTGGTACATGTGCAGAAACCACGTTAATGGCAAGATTACTATCAAGTTTTATACAGCAACACAAGAGTTGATGAAAAGAATATTTGAGGGGTGGTGATTTGATCAGGATACAATCAGTATGAAGATCAATGTAAATGGCTGCATTGATCAGTTCAATTCAGTGGTATGTTAATGTCTTTCATTGCCAGATGATATTAGACACTTCTATCACCCCCCCCCCCCCCCAAAAAAAAAAAAAAAAAAAAACCACTCCACACTTAACTTATCATCCACGTTAGTACTTTCAAACCCACATCTGATATATGCATATTTACATCAGTGAAATACCTAGTGGTACACAAAAATGTTGATCTTTATAAAAAATTTTGCAATCTGTGACTGCAAAATAACCATGGCAATTTCAGCAACATGTGAACCCTATAAGACAGTATTGACATTATCAAAGTTAGTCATCTCAATACCTTTCTCCTGATAGAGCGAGGTCAACACTGAACATTCAAAACAAAAGATGATGTACAGAAATGTTTTCTCTACAGACACAAGTAATACCATGAGAATATTTAGTGTTCCAAGAATTCAGCCTTAATTTATGAATTAATCTAACAATGTGCCTTGGGCATGATGGTAAAGTAGCTATTTTTTTTTTTTTACTAGAATTCTGCTTATGCATATATTTTTTTCCATAATTTGGATTAATTCACGAGAGGGGAAATCTAAGGGATTGTTTAGTAATTTTTTTCGTTTTTCTGTTTGCTCCTCTTTTTGCAAGACTCTGCTATTTCATTCCACTTTATACCACAGTGAGATGGGATCCAACAAAAATCAATTCTTATGCCTAGTAGTATGAACAATGCAGTGGATGTTTTATTTCAAAAAGCAAAGTTTTTTTAGCTTTGCAGTCTCAACGCTTTTGTGACTGTAAACAGATTTGGAATCAACACAAAGTAAATTTGATAGAAAGCAAGTAATGTATCATATATGTAAGTCAAAGCCTTCAGTATTGCATATAGTTCTGAGGTACAGATTGAAAATCCCTTACCTACATAATATGATTTCCTGACATTAAGATTGGTATTATAAAACCCGAACCACTGTCAGAGGATTCCATTACTGACCCATCTGTAAACACTTTTAAATGACTTGGATTGATGTAACCTGTCTGATCTTGTTGAAGATAGATACGTAGAAAGAAAGAGAGAGACCGGGAGAGACAGAGAGAGAGAGAGAGAGAGAGAGAGAGAGAGAGAGAGTGTGTGTGTGTGTGTGTGTGTGTGTGCGCGTGTGTGTGTGCATGCGAAAGTATGGGGGTCTGTGTGTGTTTGTGTCATGTCCATGTGTGTACAGACAGAGGTGTGTGTGTGTGTGTGTGTGTGTGTGTGTGTGTGTGTGTGTGTATTGTGTGTTTCGTATAGACAGAGAGACAGTTTAAAGATAAAGGAGAGAGAGAGAGAGAGAGAGAGAGAGAGAGAGACAGAGAGAGACAGAGAGAGAGAGATTCACAGGGGCATTTGAAATGTAAGCGAAAAAAAAAGTGATACTCTCACTTTATTTCTGGAGTGTAATTCATCTCTGAATAAACAGCATAAACATACACAAAACCTCAAACACAGATGCTATCAGAGCACTTGCACATGAATAACTGGAAAGAGTACAATTATAAACCACAACTAGATATACATCCAATAGCAATGATGATTCTGCCCTGTACTCATAAGCTTTTCATATTAATGCACAATCTTAAGTCTTAATCATTATAACCCGGTGAACCACACAGAGCCTTTTGAGGGCTGTCACATTCACACCGGAAAAAAGATCACATTGTTAATAGGTCAAACCATTGAAAAATTGACTATTACCTGAAAAAGAAACAAACATCAAAAGCAGCCTACCATAATGCTTGCTTCGGTATGGTTTACATAAAGCGTAATAAAGAAGAAAGAAAGAAAGGAAAATATCTTATCAAGATATTTGTCTTTCCTACTGTGTCTTCCCTAGGAACTTTGCAGTAAATCTTACTGATGTAACCTAAGAAGAAAACTGTGTTGCATATGTCTAGTAAAGTTTAATTTCTCATTTATATAAATGGCAGCAGAAACAACTTAAAGAAAAATCGAAAGCTAAATGTACATAAATAAAGAGCAGAGCAAAAACTCTTTTTCAGTTTCATACAGATGCAATGGTAACATTACAGAGTATCTGCCAGATGAAGGCATGACTTTCTGCAGTTTGTACGACTGTGCCTCTTTGTCAGTTTCTCTCATGACCTTAAAGATCAGTTTAGGTCAGGGTGGTAGGCAATGTGAAAGAAGAAATGAACTGGTCCTTTTCAAACCATGCTGCTTTGTGCACTGGCCTGTTTTTGATCATATCTTTACATTCTGGAGGGCATTTTCTTGTTTAGAATGTGACTTGAGTCTTCCCCATTTCTCAGTTCAGACACATTGCAGTATTTTTTACAGCCTTGAAAAAAAAAGGCAAAACGTTATCCACATTACGAAGCATGCTTGCTAACCAAAGATGTGTTGGATAATTGGAGGGTTTGTGAGTGCAGGCTTCTCCATGTTCATAGGTATTGAGTAAACTGAATTCTTGTGTGCTTTATGTTTTGTTAATGTCAGCTAAAGAAGTAAAACAAAAACACCATTCTACCATTAAGAAAAGAAGTCTTTCATAGGTAGCACAGATTATCCATTCCTCAAAAACTGAAAATAAAAGCAAGAGCAATAGAAAGAAGATCTGAATGGTACAGTCAATGTGAAATACATTTTCCTTGTCAAAATGCCATCACGTTTTACAAGTCATGATACTGATTCATACTTTTATGAAATATTGCAAAGAGAACATGGAAGGTAAAAAAAATCGCAGTTAAATACTTCTACAAAAATTTGATCAAATACTTCCAAAATATTCAAGCCACTAAAACATGAACTGTTGAAAAAATAAACATGTACATATCACAAAATCAGAGGATTCAGCTGCGCATACAATATGAGCAAGATGTAATATTCTTCTTTTCATGATTTCAAAGCTGCAGACCATACAGTCAATCAACACAGATCTGAAAGGTAGGAACAACAAAACAAAAACAAAGAAATTCTAACTCTATTTTCCATATTATTTTTGCAGACATTTTCATAATGTGCACACATTTTTCAACCCTTAGCTCAATTCAAAGCTACAGAAGTAATCACCAATTATATGAAGCTCTCGGACAAGGATACATCGTGTGTAGCATTTTGTAATATTCAACAGAAATTCAGGGTCCAGGAACATGTTAGGTCCAGCCAACCGAACATCGTGGGACTTCCTCACAGCTTACTGTCCTGAATGTTGCCAAGGACAGCGATGGCCTCAATTTCCACTTTAGCTCCCTGGCGATAATGAAAGGTTTTAAGTCAATATTTTTTTCCTGTCAACAACACATGCTAGTACACTTGCAAAAACAGACATATCCTGGTCATGCACATGTCTACACACATTAACATGTATAGATAATTGGTACAAAAACACACATCCGAAGCTAATGAATACAAGACATGCATAGTCACAAGCAGCAGGACCACGCAAAATGACAGAGAGAAAACAGAGATGAAAAATAACAGCTTTCTTTTTTTGTGATGAAAATCTACAATATGTACTCTCCTTCAGCTTACTACTCCCCCTATCCTCTGGTAAACCTGCATATTTTCTTCCATTCTTAGATGCACATGATTATATAAAACATGCAGAAACATATGCACATACAGTAAACAATAAAACTGCAACCATACATATAATTACAAAGATCATTCCAGCCAAACCGTACGTCCAAAATAAAGATACTCTTTCATCATACATAAGTATCAGCATCTCTTCATTAATCAATGATTAATTACAAAATAAAGATACTCTTTCATCATACGTAAGTATCAGCATCTCTTCATTAATCAATGATTAATTACAAAATAAAGATACTCTTTCATCATACATAATTATCAGCATGTCTTGATTGCTCAATGATTAATTACAAATTAAAGATACTCTTTCATCATACATAAGTATCAGCATCTCTTAATCAGTGATTTATTACCCAATAAAAATACTCTTTCATCATATGTAAGTATCAGCATGTCTTAATTAATCAGTGATTAATTACAAAATAAAGATACTCTTTCATCATGCATAAGTATCAGCATCTCTTAATTAATCAATGATTAATTACAAAATAAAGATACTCTTTCATCATACATAAGTATCAGCATCTCTTCATTAATTACAAAATGCTACAATTTGATGTCCTTTCAAAGTTTCTTTTGTGTCATGGGAATTTTACTCTACATTCATCTCTTAATCAATGATCAAGCATGAAATGATAATTTTTCTTTCTAATTTTTTTTCTGTCATGGGACGTGTAATCTACAAAAGGCATAGGTTTTTGAGTAGATCATATGACAGCATACCTTGGGCAGAGCAGCCACTTGGTACGCAGCACGTGCTGGCTTGTTTTCACTGAAATCTGCAACATGAAAACACTGTGTACATGCAAAAATCATAAAGAGTACACATGTGTATGTGTGTGTGTGTGAGAGTGAAACAGATGTATACTAAGTCATTTCCATAATGAGAATAGAGTAGTTCACCTGAACCCAGGATTTCTTTCCATTACATAGTTACTATAAAGTCATCTTCACTAAGAATGGGTATAAAGTAATAAATACATGTGATTACTGTTCTCCCCATAGATAACAAATTCAAGAGGAAATATTTTCTCTTGTGCTTTATCCACTTTTACTGTAATCAGGGTCCTTTGATGATATCTATTTGGAGGTTTGTTTTTTTTTTTCATCTGAAGATTCTCTTAAGTTTTACTTTGGCATGATCAGTTTACAGGGTCCTTCGATGATATATACATTTGGAGTGTTTTTTTTGTTTTTTTTTATCAGAAGAATCTCTTAACTTTTACTTTGGCATGATCAGTTACACACAAACAGAGGTGTTATTGACTTATGACAAGAAGGGTGAATCTGGAAACAGCCTTTACTCTCTAAAAAAGGGATTCCTCTAATGTAGATGGAAGATTATGACTCTCCATCTCTAGTGAAGCTCGGGGTATTTACAAATGCAATATATGCCCATAAAACAAGCATGTACAAAGAAAAGAATCTAACTGATCCAATATTAAGTCTTGTACCTACAGACAGGCAGAGAGAGAGAGAGAGCGAGAGCGAGAGACAGGTATAATTTGTCAACGTATACATAAGAGAGAGAGAAAGAGAGAGAGTGAGACTCAGGTTTAATGTGTTAACATATATTAAATGTATTTTGCATAGGGTGAGGATTTTATAAATTAGGACAAAAAATGTTTCATTTCCTCTACAATCATTACACACACACACACACACACACACACACACACACACACACACACACACACACACACACACACACACACACACACACACACACACACACGATCAGGAAGACATTTGGCTGTAGATTTTTCTTTGCTTTGACATGTGTGAAATTTTTTTTCACTAAAGTATTTGCTATAATCTGGGAGTACTGTATAGATTATGAGTACATGTCAGCGTCAGAAGAAAAGAAAATCTGCCAAAATTTATTTCACTGACTAAAGATATGACAATATATTCTCTCCCTTTTCAACACACACACACACACACACACACACACACACACACACACACACACACACAGAATTAACATGTACCCATGGGTATTCCCTCTGTACAAAGTAACAAGTGAAAATACAGAGCAACAGCAACAGAGAGAGATACAGAGCCAAACAAGCAAGGGTAGATGAACAGCCAGTGAAAGTAATCAACAGAAAGCCAAGGAAGGAAACACACACACACACACACACACACACACACACACACACACACACACACACACACACACACACGCACTGAACTGAAACCATTTATTGTCAGATAACCGTAGGTTGTACTTACACACACACACACACACACACACACACACACACACACACACACACACACACACACAGAGCACATTAATTATGAAACATAAAACCAGCTTACATTTGGCGTACACTTCATTAACTGTGGCATAATCATTGATGTCAGCAAGCAGCACAGTGGTCTTGACAACTGTTGGAAATAACATTATATTTACTGAACAGAGTTAATTAACAAACTTCTTTTTCTGGATTAAATGCATATGGCTGTGTGGGTCCATAATTTCATGTTTGTGTGTGTGTGTGTGTGTGTGTGTGTGTGTGTGTGTGTGTGTGTGTGTGTATGTAAGGGTGGGTGTGGGTAAGGGTGGTGAGGGGAAGTGGAGTAGAAAAGGGGGAGGGGTGTGTGTGACTGTGTGCGTGTGTAAATTTGTATCTCTCTCTCTCCACCCACCCTCTCTCTCTCCCTCTTAGTTTGTGTGTGTGTGTGTGTGTGTGTGTGTGTGTGTGTGTGTGTGTGTGTGTGTGTGTGTGTGCGTGCTCGCTCTGTTCTTCCCTCTGTGTGCATCTATCTCACAAAGTAATGAACATTTCCAGAGAAGTAAGAATGGAACTGGCGAATATATTAAGCACATTTTCGCACATTATATAGTCGCCTGTCATCAAGTTTACTCACCATTATTCAAGGAAATACCTGCTGCCTTTAAAACTTCCCCCAAATTCTTCAGTGCCTGCAAACAAAAAAAATTACTATTGAAAGAATGACATTACCATTACCAATCATACCAACAATGAACTGATGACTGGTTGATTAAATAATGTACAATTTACATTTTTGTGTATATGGGACATCCACATCCACTCACACTGGAAATACTTATAACTTAAAGTCAATCATAATTCGCATCAATGTCATTTAAAAATGAGGAATAAATTATATGAAGATGAAACGATAGCAAGGATGAATATCTGTAGATTCATAGATTAACTATTGTATTGAATGAAAAAGTGTGTGTATGTGTGTGTGTGTGCGCGCATGTGTGCATGCGTGCGTGCATGTGTGCGTGTGTGTGTGTGTGTCTCTGTGTGTGCATGTGAGTGTGTGTGTGTGTGTGTGTGTGAGTGTGCGCATAGCTCTGAAACAGAGATTTTTTTAAAACATTTGTTCTGTTTTTTTTTTCCCCCTATTTTTTTTTTTTGAATATTGCTATGGAAGATGAATTTTGACAATTCACTGCCAGAATGTGAAAGTGGATGTGTATGAATGTAAGTGTGTATGTGTGCGTGTGAGCATGAGTGTATGCATGTCTGTGTGTGCGTGCATTTGTGTGTGTGTGTGTGTGTGTGTGTGTGTGTGTGTGTGTGTGTGTGTGTGTGTGTGTGACTGTGTGTGTGTGTGTGTATGTGCATCTATGTGTGTGAGTGTGTGTAAGAGTGTGAGAGTGTGTGTGTGTGTGTGAGAGTGTGTGCGTGTGTTGTGTATGCATCAATACACAAAATTCTACCTTTAAATTTAATAATTATATGCTTCTATGATTGTTTTAGTTACAAATGAAGGAGCATTGTGAGTGTGGGGGAAAATATAATGGGAGTTGTTGTGTATAAAAACAAAGACATTTACGACTTGAACTCAAAAATTCATTCTGTCTGCAAGTCATCATATGTCGTTCTCTTGTCATAGGATTCTTACCTGATCGGTCTCTGGGCCAGCTCCCCCATCTACGATTTCCATGCTGGTAGGAAGGAAACCGATCATCCCAGACAAATACATAGTGTTGTCCGCAATGACTGCCTGGCTGAAATACCAAAACTGGAAATGACAACAGGCATCCATGT
>JADBJO010000113.1:336279-386279 GCA_016801955.1 Conus betulinus
CTTGCTGGAGACGTAACACCTCTCACTGAAACAGTTTGCGTGCGATCAGAGATAAGCATGTGTTTGCTTATCTGTTACACTTGGAAATAAAGATTATCATCATCATCATCATCTCTCTCTCTCTCTCTCTCTCTCTCTCTCTCTCTGCGCGCACGCGCTTTTAATGATCTATGGGAAATAATCCCTGTTTATATATTTAGCGCACTTGTTTTCTTACTTCCCCTTATCGGAAGCTGTTTACGCGTCAGGTCACATGACCTTAGGAGGCGGAAGCCATGTTGAATGGTGGGAGAGACCGAGGTGCCAAGTAATTTCCAGTTCGTTGAGAATTTGTTACGTATGTGGTTCTGAGAATCTACACCATGGCACTAAAGAAGGTGAAAGGGACGTTGGAACGTGTGCTGGACAAAAATTTGCAGGATCTTGTCAGAGGCATTCGCAATCACAAGGAAAATGAGGTAAACCTGCTGATCAGCTTTCGCATTGCAGTACCGTTCACACAAGACCCTTCACACTATCTTTCGCACCTGACTGCTATGTGTGACTGTGTCGTTGATTAATTAATGTTACGTCCGAGACTGCCCCTTCTCTGTTCAGTGATAACAAGCGATATAGATGGGGTTTTTTTATTATGTCTCTTTACTTAGCATGTTCAAGATGTAAGAAAAAAAATTGCTTCCACGCACTGTTTCAGTCTCGTTTCGGCTTTCTGCTCAATGCTCTGCTCCATAAAAAAAAAAAGAAAGAAAACGAAGAACAGTATGGACCAACAGTCCATGACAGTAGAGTATTTTGTTGAGTCAGCAGATTGGCATCAGTTTCAGAGCATGCTTTTGCATCAATTATTTGTAGTGTTGCAAATTTCCTGCAAGCGTGAGAGGAGTCGTGTTTTTCATTCTGAAAGTGAGAAATGGGCTGGTGGAACTTGGAGCAGTGGAAAAGCATTTATATAGTGGAAACATTTGTTACATCTCTCAGGCACAGTCCATCATTTTGAGGTTTTAGGTCTTGAAACACATCTTTTCAGGCTCTATTGAAATTTTATTCATTTGATGTTACCGCAAGTATGCCTTCTTCCCCTGTACCATCCACGACTGGAACGGCCTGCCCCCACAGAAATCGTCAAATCCCCCATCCTTGCCTCCTTCATTTTGAAGGTGACCAGAGCCTCCATGTAAATCTTCATATCTATTTTTTTTTTCCCCTCAAGCTGCTCAGTGAACCTCCGGCATGTCGATAATTGCCGATTACTCGGCAGGTGGACATTACTGGAAGAAGAAGAAAAAGAACAACAAATATGCATAGTACTGCTGATTTATTTGAGTCTCAAGTGAGTGCATGCATGCCTGTTTATGGTGGGGGTTCAGGTTCCCCATTCAGATGAGATAGGCAGCTAAAGAGATACCCATATACACATCTCTGATTAGCTAGTGTATGATAAATTATGCTACCACTATCTTGATCTTGCCCTCAGATTTTTGACTAACAGATCAATGGTACTTTGACGGTTTTTTTTTTTTTTTTTTTTTGTAATACGACTTCAACATGGTTTTGACACAAAACATGCAAGAGCCCCATTCTCCCTAATTCCTATAAAGAAAGAAAAATGATGGTAGGGGAATAGTGTAAAGAGGGAGGTGCATAATATTTTTTTAATTCTTAGACATTGGAAGAAGCTTTCTCTTCATGAGAGTATGACATGACAAATCAATGAGATAAACATGAACAGGGGGTCTTTAAAACTCAGATTTGACTGAAAAGTGGAAACTGATGGAAACAGGCTTCTGTTCTTCACATTTGGTAAGCAAATTGTCATATTTGATCCTCTAACTAGTCTCAGACTGTTCTGGCACAAGTAAAATGCGAGCGCTGTTTCATTCATACTGAGATGACAATGTCATGAAAGGATCTGTATCAACTTTAAAACTTGACTTTAACTTATCGCTATCTACATGTAAGTGCATTTGAATATTGAAGTTAATTCAAAAACATCTTTTTATTGAAGACCAGCTGTTAACCCGTTCACTGCATAACTTGATAAAATTACTCGACGTCAAGAATGTGTTCTCTTCGCTGCCATGGCTGTCAAGTATACTCGTCATGGGGAAGTCCAGAATTTTCCTCGTTTTATATTTATACTGCTTAAAAACAGGATATTTTCAGAGAGGTGAATGTTCTAGATCCTATTGATAGTTGGTAATGTTTTGTCAGTGAGAAAGTCTGTAGAATTTAAAAAAAAATATGTACCTGTTTTTTTTTTTCTTGTAAATGCTTGTAAATTCAGGCACTTTAGCTTAACTCCCAGGCAGCAAAAGAGTTAAACAGATATTAAGTTCTTCATAACATGGCTGGTTGCAGGATTCCCACTTCAGAGCCTTGCAGATGATAAATTTACTATGGCAGCTACAAATATTATCTTGTATAGCCAATCATAGATAACTAAGATATTGAATCAAAGGTATGGGTCTCTGTTTGGCTATCCCATTCAGTGCATCATACTGCATGTAAAAATGCCAAATATGAAAAAAATGTAACTTTAAGAAAGATAGTGGAAAGAAGCAGCAAGATGTATTAAAATTTACATTACATGTAGTTGCAGTATATTATATGAATGTCACATGTGTCCATTCTAAGAGGCTGATGCGAACGCTTGAAAATGAAATTCAGCCATGCATCACCAGTGTTGAATAAATTAAATCAAGGGAATTCACTCACATCCACACATACAAAAAAGTGGTGAAGCAAGCAAGCTTTTCAGTTTAAAATTACAGGTTTTGTTACCCAGAGCTGTGCATGCTTCAAGATTGAAGACTGGAACAGTCAAGTTGACTTGTTGAAATTGTGCAGCAGCCGATGCAAAGTTGGCAGCTCAGTCCAAAAGACGAAAAGTTTTCATCACAGGGTCATCAGACTTCCCACATTCAGCAGTGTCAAATTTAGGAATACATGCATACCTGTTTAAACAGTTTCAAGTTGACAGAGGTTTTGGTAGTTATAGTTTCATCCAACAATATGGTGTTGAAAATTTTCCTCAGCTCAAGGTAGATTTTTACCAGTCACTAGTTCAAAAGTTCAACAGTTACCATGAATGTGAACAACTTTGAACATGTGAAGTAGCTGAGTGAGTTTGGTAGAAGGATTATGATATATTTCTGCTTTCCTTTAGCTTTAGTCTCACACATACTAATGATGTTTCATAATCTTGAACCTTACTGATATCAGCCCTCTTTACATCAGTTACATTCCTCATGATCTTCATCACTAATGGGTGCATGTTAAGGTGTGGTTGTTATCAGCTCCCATTTGTCAGCTTTAACGACAAGTTGTCTCAGCACTTGGCACCTGACCTTGCTACTTCTCTCCCCGTCACTCTCTCACTCTCTCTGTTGCTCTCTCTCCTCCTCTCCCCCCCTCCCCATCCCCCTGCTCCCAAAACTTCTTGAAATGATCTATTATTGGTTATAAATGAAAGTGAAGATTTTCTGTCAAGCTTATTTTTTATCTAAAAGTATAAAATCTTGAGATTTTTTTTTCTTTTTGGAATGCGTGGTTGAGGAATGAATATTCCTTGGAAAAAAAAAAAAAAAAACCCTCTTCAACGGAACCAATAAGCTACTCCTAAAAAAGAAAATGTGGGAGCTCTGGGTATGACAAAGGGTAAGGAGGGGCAGATTCATGTGTGTGTTTTGGTGTGTCCATGAACGTTGCACTCAGTATCCAGTTAGATACCTTTTTGCTAATAAAATTTTTTTGACTGGCTGACACAAAAATACTGGATATTCCTTGTTCTCAGCTTTTTACATTTATAAAAATTTGTATTACTAGAGGAATTTTTTTTTTTTCATTGGCTAGCAAATGCTGGTAACAGAAAATTCTCTGGATTCAATGAAAAAAGGATAAGCTTGAATTAGGTGAAAGAAAATTTCCAACAAAGTTGATTTTGATGATGAATAATCATTGCATTTAGAGAAAGAGATGGTGAGGGAAAGGGGAATATAGGTCAGTTGGCATGCATAGATGTATGATAGACGATAGATGAAATCAGTGTTCCTGATAAGGTACTACTGGGGTTCTACTTTTGATAATTTTTCTAATATAAATTGAATTTAAAGGTACAGATTTCATATCTGATACACAGATTTTAAAGATATACGGATTTTAAAGATTAGGGTCATGGAGATGCACAGATATCAAAAGATAAGTTTCCAAGTTTACAGTAAGTTACATGACTGATCTTGCTGCAAAATTTGAAAAAAATGAGCTCCTCTCATCCAATCAAAGACTGAGTGCTGATTAGTTTGTAAAAGACTTTTTAAAAATGAAATGCTTGTTCTGCAGTTACGATGCACTTCTGGCAGTTTCGATGACCATTTTGTGTCAGTTTCCTTGCTGGATGAACAATTATGTCACTGCTGGATAACAAGCATACATATGAATAAGTGCTGGGGGAAAAAGTGCTTTTGAAGAAACGGTTTTGTCTAACTTGTTACATAGAGGAGTAAATTTTCACTGCTGTGATTGTCACAGAGGAGTCAATGATGAGCACTGTAGTGTAATGTGTGCCTGTTGAATGAACCATGCAAGCCATCAGACAGGGAACTTTAATCTGCTGCTGCTGAATAGAAAATGCTTCTTGAAATTAAGTGGTTGCTCTTAAGTAAATCACATGTTTTGTTTTATCCCCCCCCCCCCCCCCCCCAACACACACACACACACACACACACACACACACACACACACACACACACACACACATTGCGTTTTATGAAGGTCTGCTGATATATTTCCAGTGAAACAAGGTTTTTGTAACTTCGAAGTGCAGAGGTTCCCCACTGTTTGGAAACCCTGTTTGCCTTTTTTCCCCATTGTGCCAGCTGGCTAGATATGCAGTACTGTTAATTGTTTGCTTGAGATAGCATGCCAGGGGTTGTTCAGCAGAATCTGTACTAACGAGACTTAGACTCAGTTGATTTACAAAACTAACGTAGACGATGTCAGAATAGAAGAGAAACAAAAAATACTGTTAAAGGACTGTGAGCAGTAGTTGCAGGAATCCTTCCTTCCACCACTCCGAGCCCTGGACAGCAAATTTATTTGAACTGTGTGGTTGGCTGCCATTTCCTGGTAAGCCTGTAGCACTGTATGTAAACTACCACTAGTACAGTGCCAGGTTACCTGAAATGTAGTATTTCTTTGTTTTATGTAGTGTTTCTGTGTAAATTATTTTGGACTTAGAGTGGATAGATGTTAATGTCATGACTTTATTTAGACCAGACAATTAAGTATTCATTATATGCCCCAAATTTTACAACAGGATAAAATGACAGTGGAATTTTTTAAGAAATGAAGAGTTAATATTTTCAGTTAAGTTAACCTTTTTAAGTTCCAGTCTTCTGTAGTAGAATGCACATTACCATCAATTTGTAAAGCACCAGCTGGACTTCAGTGGGTTGCTTGGGGAAGAGGGGGGGGTGGGGAGGGAAAGAAAAAACCGTATGGTCTAAATAACACCACAGTAGAAAATTTATTTATCTGTTTGTGTGTTTTCAGTGTTCGTAAGAAGTGTTGTAGTTGTATCTCAGAGCAAGGTGAATTCATTGTACCCTTTTCTGGAAAGCTAGGGGTAATCATACCTCTGGTAAGAATTTCAAGGGGTGTCTATACAAAAATAAATGAAACTGAAAAGAATATTTTTCTTGAAAAATTTTTGTTTTGGTACATCATGCACATGCTCTCTCAGACCTGGTGACAGTGTCACTAACATGTTAGATGCTTTCAAAGTTAGCACACTTTAATTGTATTGGACATTGTCATTTGGTGCAAAGGAGCCATGGAGAAAATGTTGTCATAGAAATGAGCAAGAGTTTGTGTTCGTTAATGATTGATCAGCTGACAGATTTGTGGCATGGAAAAAAAAAAAGTAATAATCAATGATGGAGTTGATGGAGTATGTTCAAAACACATACCTCCACAGCTAATTATCAGGATGTGATGAGACCTTTGATAAACAGGATGAATTTGGGTTGACAAATCAGCACTGTGTTAAGCCACTTTTCGGTTTAGCAGGTTTGCATTGTGTTAAGTCACTTTTCAGTTTAGCAGGTTTAAAACAATCACTGTCTTTACTTCCCTGTTCAGCGTGCCACATCAAAAAAAAAAAAAAAAAAAAAAAAATGATGCACTGTAGTTGTTCTTTTGACTCTTTTCCAAGTCTTGGAAATACTTATACTATTAAAGTATTGCAAGGGATGATAAATCAAATGCTTCAGTAATAAACACTTCAGTGGAAAGTTTCCCCTCTCCTCCCCCACCTCACCCTCCCCTCCCCACCAAAGTGAAAAAGGGCTAGAGACAGTGACAGCCATAAGACAAGACAGCAGATACACACAATTTCATGGTTATAAATCATGAAAAGAATAAAGACTGTAAGAAATTAAACATAGATTGAACTTTTCAACAATAATTGTTATAAATTAACAGCTAGCATACTTCAAGTGATGTTGAAAGCAGTTTTTTAAAGTACATCTTTATATGTTACCATGTAACTCATTTACATTCTGTGACTGACAGCTAAACTGGAACAGAGGTTGCATTAGAATAAGAAAAAAGAATTATATACCTTAATATTCAAGCAGCCTGTGCATCATGGTCAAACCACTTTTTTTGTAGGCCAATTGGTAGTATTTTAATTTATGGTTAGTGTCACATGAAAGGTGTATCAGTCATACTCATATAGATGCATGCGCTTTATTGTTCGAAAAGACTGCACTACAGTTAGTTGTCATTGAAACCCTTTTGCTACCAAGAACCATGAAGGGAAGAAAACTGACAAAAATCAGTATTTTCTGGTTCAACTAACAAGTAGAACCAGACCCCACAGTGTGGAAACATGTTGAAACTAAAATGTTTGAGCATAGTTGATGCATAAAGAAATCAGGATAAAATGTAGGCATATCCTGGAACCCAGTTTCAATGCTCTAGTGTTGTCGCTGACCTTTGTTTCTGACACTTGTTTGTTGAATCAATATGAATGACAGGGCAGGTTAGTCCTTGTTGGCACCAGCTTGCAAAATACCTGGTGTTAATCTGTATGTGTCTCATGACCCAAACATGCCAGTTGTCTACATTTATCATGACTGCTTCACAGCTGTTTCAAGTTTTCAGGAGTGCGAAATGTAGTGAAGCCATGTAACCACTTATTGACCCAGTGTTACACTGATAAACAGACCGTAATATTTGAAATTCAAACTGTCAGAAATATGAATTCATTTAATTTACTTTAATTGAATGAAGCTCAACAGTGTTGTGCCATCTCCATTCTGGTCTTCCCATTTGAGCCTGTGGCTTACTCAGCATTGTTCTTGACTCTGTACAGACTCTAGCCTGGGAATAACTAGCCCCTTTTTTAGAGGCCTGTGCTGATTAATGGTTCTTTGTAAATCTCACCATTCAGCTCAAGAATGCTTGTTAGGAGACAGCCGAGAAGGAGGGGCAAGGGGGAAGTTTGAATCTTTGTAATATCCCTTTGGCAACAGTCCTTGTAAGCATTGCAGCCTAAGTGGTTGGCTATTTTTTTTTTTTTTTAAATCTTAGTTGTATACATAGAATCACAAAATGCAGGTTAACATAAAATTCTGAAGCACTTGATCATCTGTCCTGCCCATTCTTGTAATCTGTATTTCTTGATCCCCAGACAGAAGAAGCAGGTTAGTAACAGGACCATTAAGCCTAATTCAGGGCATGAAGGACCACATACGTAGTAGACCAGAGGACATGAACACTTAGTTAGTGTAAACATATCGAGATGAAGTGTTTAGATCTGTGTGTATCTGTGTGATAATCCACTGGAAAATGAGTCAGAAACCACTTTTACCCACTTTGCATTTGTTTGAGGAAAAAAGTGGATGATGTTTAGCTCTTTGAGAATCCCAAATGCTTGTTTGATTTGGAAATTCGCAGGGGAAACATGATGGAAGTTGTGATAGACATCTGTAAGTGTGACAATCAAAATTATCAAAATAGTTTGTGTCGCAACCTGCAGCTCTGGTGCTAATTGACTGTGGCTGGCAGTGTTAAAAAGAGAGAGAAATGGATAAGTGATAAACATTGAAAATGACATACATATACAAACTGAAAACCATTTTGATATGTTCACAGATAATTTTTCTTTTATAGCTGTGAAAGTGATTGATATTGATAAATGTCAGGAGGTGCTGAGGTGCTCTTTCAGAACAGAGACTACATAATCAGAGATTTTTTTATGCCTACACAGTAGACACTTTCTCAAATGCTTACACCAAGTTACAGAAGAAGAAAAACCACATCGGGTTGATTTTGAATAGGCACATGGGAGGGGGAGACAAAGGGAGATAGAACATGATGGAACTTGTTCTTCACTCTTGTGTCATTATGCACATGCAAGCATTTTAACGTATACTCACTGCTGTATTGTGTGATCTGTGCTGAGTTATCGGCCTTTCAATTGATTTTTTTCTCAACTTTTTAACTGGAACAAATTTTGAATTTTTTTTTTTGTCATACCGAACTGCTCAAGTACAACGCTGAGGCCGTGTTTATTACCAATACTGCAGAAATTGGACTAAGCTGTAGGACTCACCAGAAGAGTGAGTAAGAGGAACAGTTGTATTGTGGCCAGAGAGGGTGACAGGCTGTAGTCTGTGGCACCAGGTGTTTCCGTAGTTTCTTTGCTGAAATGATCGCTTTGAAGCAGGTGGTGCCAAAGGCTGTCAACCCTGCCATTAGCTATGAAATGAAGACCAGCTGCTGCCTGCAGATGAAACTCATGCAACACACAAGACAAAAATAACTCTAATATTGGTGATAGATACAGCGGAAGTGTTACTTTTGGAAACCAGTAGAATACCAGTTGTGGAATTGAATCATCCATTTTTTTGTGTCTGTTATTGTGAAATTGAATAACCCCAGAACTACTAAGGGACTTTTTTTTAAAACAAAGTTCAGAAACAAAAGTTGAATTAAAGTGAGTGTAGATCTTTGCATGATATAGGAACTCTAGTAGGACGAAAGTATAGCTGTGTAAGTGTGCCTGTAAGTACTCCTTTCTTCTCCGTTAGCTACTTATTGGTCCATATTGGCTTTATTTACCATGAAAACTAATATTGTCAATAAACAGTAAACAAGTGGGGCAACTTTTGCTCCCATAAGAAAACCTAGCACAGAGTAACTTTTATTCAAGACTGGCACAGCCTTTTAAACTTGAATAAAGTCAAATAGAAAGACGAACAATCTTATAATGGGGGGGAAAAACAAGCGCAGGCCAACAACTTAACTGTCTACATGTAATGACTTGGGGGGGGGGGGGGGGGGGGGGGGGGGGGGGGATTGGACTGGGGGGGGGGGGGGGGGGGGTGGGGGGGGGGGGGGGGGGGGGGGGGGGGGGGGGGGGGGGTGGGGGGTTGAAGATGGACAAAACTGGGAACATGAAATTAAGAAAATATATTACAGATGAAAATTCTTCACTAGCTGCATAAGGGAACCATCGCAATCCCTTTGGAAGGGCAGATATATTTCCATTTCCCAATTTCTGATATTGTCAAGCTTGACTGTTGGCTGCATTTGTTCATGGATAACATTTCATTGCATGACAGTTGATGATAAAATTTCAATTAATTTGTAAATTTGACTGTATAGTTGCACAAACTGAGAGTGAGATGTCAGTTAAAGATACACATATACAGGCACATGCGCATGCACAATTGTTCAAAGTCATTTCAGTAAAAAGGCTCTAAAAATCAGTGATCCCTGCAAGATTTCCTTGATCAGTTATGAATTTCGCTGATCTACTTATCATTGAGCTAGTCTATCACTGAATCAGCAATTATCAGTTGGAAGGTTAGTGAGCCTGTGTCCTGTGAATGTTGCTTCAGGAGAAGCTCACTCCGCTGAACTGACCTTGGCAGGTGGCGTCATGGTAGCCTGACTTGATAGCTCCCACTGTTCCATAGTACCACTGAATAGGAAGAAAACAGGGCCTGGATTTGCAGGCTTAGTGTGTTCCACTGCAGAACTAATGGACGCAAATTTGAATCTCTCTGACATGAGTTCCAGTGGGTGTTGAAGTTGGATATTTAACAGTTTCTGTGTTCACCTAACACTAAATCAGTTGGATATCGGACTCAGTTCAGATAAGTTTATGATGGTGGGAGGAGAGGGGTGGACCCCACCTTTCATTATGCCACGTCTTAGACTTGGGGGGATCACTTAACCATTTACTGCCCCTGTGTGAGTGTGTCAAGTAGGATATGTGATTTTAACCTTTAATTTGAATGTATATATCCCCCCCCCCCCCCCCCCCCCCCCCCCCCCCCCCCCCCCCCCCCACCCTTAACATCATTACATCATTATCAATCCACCTCAACCACAACCGTCACATATACCACCCCCACCCCACCTAACTGACCACACAACAACACCATCGCCTCGCTCATCCCCTCCCTTCACGCAACCCCCCCCCCCCCCCCCCCCCCCCCCCTTCCTCTCCCATAATCCCCTCTGTCATTTCCTTCGGTCAGCCATTCTTCACAGCTTACCACATGGACATCAGATAAGTCGCTCTTCGTTCTTTGTTTGTACTGTCCTAAATGTTAAATGTTACCTATTTGTTTTCACTTGAAGAAGACCCCAGAGAGGTCGAAATGCATCGTGTCTTGTGTACTTCGTTCGTCAATGTCCTCGGTGGAAACTAACCCCCACTCTCTTTCTAAACTTTGCTTCGTTCTCCGCCATCAGTCGCTCCATTTTGAAATTTTGAATCTGGGTTTGCTGAGTATGGGGGAGTAATGAGTAGAGGATTAATAGCATTTATAGACTGTCAGTGAACCTAAAGAGGATATGGGAACATGCAGCAAAATAATGACGAAGACAATAACAACAAAAAGATTTACCATGGTCATTACAATTGATGCTTGTTCCAACATATTTCTGAGTTCATGAAAGTGTTAATATGGTATCCATGTTGTTTGTGTGTGTGTGTGTGTGCGTGTGTGTGTGTGTGCATGTGTGTGTGTGTGTGTGTGTGTGCATGTGTGTGTGTGTGCATGTGTGTGTGTGTGTGTGTGTGTGTGTGTGTGTGTGTGTGTGTGTGTGTGTGTTTCTCTTTGCAGGCCAAGTACATTGCAGAGTGCATGGATGAGATCAAGCAAGAGTTGAAACAAGAGAACCTTGCCATCAAAGCCAATGCAGTCAACAAACTGGCCTACGTAAGTAGATCTGAATATATCACACACAGCTGACAACTTCAATGCTATTTTTAGTATTATGATTAAAAAAGAAAATGCCAGGATGAGATTTAGATTGAAGAAATAAGGTTAAGTGTGCACAGTGTGTTCTACAAACTCTTTAAGTGTAGTGCATACATGTGTGTGCGTGTGCATGTTCATGTGTAATAAGAGTGTATACAGAAGTGAAAGTGTAAAAGGAAGGTAAACTGCCCAACGTCAGTCAAGAGCTTTAGCCTGGTGTGTTGAATTATGATTATCTAGTACTGTTGACAGAGGTAGCCTTATCAATGGATTGAGTTTGTGTAAATTTATACATTGCATTTTGAACTCAGTAGTGTCTTTCTTTCTTTCTCTTTTTTCAGACTTAGTCGTAGATCTCTCTTTCTTTCTCTTTTCAGACTTAGTCGCTAGATCTCTCTCTCTCTCTCTCTCTCTCTCTCTCTCTCTCTCTCTCTTTCTGCCTGTCTGTCTATTTTTCTCTCTCTCCCTGCCTTCCCCACCTCCCCCTACCCCACCTCTGTTCTTTTTTGTCTGTCTGTCTGTCGCTGTCTTAGTCTGTGTCTTTGTATTTACGTCTGATTATTTTGGGTAAAAGGGTGGTTTCTTTTCATTTTGATTCACTTTTCCTGATTATTCATTTTCCAGTTACAAATGCTTGGTTATGACATCAGCTGGGCTGCGTTCAACATCATTGAAGTGATGAGTTCTACCAAGTTCACCTTCAAGGTAGCTGATGTAATTCTACGCAGATGTGGTAATGTTTACTCTCTGAAGCTGGCTTTATGGAGATAATTATTGAATCACCTGTTTGAAATTGCTCTGTGGTTTATTGCTCCTTTCTCATCATCATCCTTTTTCACTTCAGTTTTTTTTCTTTTGTCTAATATCAAGATTGTGAAAAGATGTTAGATAAAAGGTTTCCTCCTTTGTTCAGCGGAGAGTTTTCAAGAGTAGCCCACACTTTACTCAGTCATCAGTTTTGTTGGCAGACTAAGCTGGCATGTTGGTGATCATATTCACACACTGCCATCCAGCTTTTGTTGTTCCCGTGTGCACAGGTGGCATCTTTTTGTAGCACTTAGTTAATTAGCAGGTTCAGAAGGGGGGCCCTGTTTGGGTGTGAATAGGTGAGGTTTTCGGCCTTCATGATTGGTATTCACTCCGGAGGTTGGTTGGTGGGCCTGGCATCAAACACACAAACTGGCAAACAGGTTGAAAGATACCTGATGATATTAAGAGTTCTGTACTCAGGTGAATTTTACTTTTACCACAGTGATTGAAGGGTGAGGGTGATGAAGCTTCATGTCTTTGATAGTGTTGTACTTGAAGTGGTGTCAGTGACTTTTGAAATGTTGGGGAAGTGTTTAGAGAGAATGGATGGCTCACATTGTAATATGCTACTCTGTTTTGAAAAAAAAAAAAATAGGAGAAGATATGTAAGGAAAGAGATGGGTGGTGTTTCTTGAGATTGTATGATTATGGTTGCTAACAGTAACACTTCTTTTGGGGGGGGGAGGGGTGGGGATGGCATGGGGGGGGACGATATCTGTATGTATGAAAATGATTCCCAAAATCCTATGATTATGGTTGCTAACAGTAACACTTCTTTTTGGGGGGAGGGGTGGAGATGGCATGGGGGGATCTGTATGTATGAAAATGATTTCCAAAATCCTTATGTAATTTGTAAAGGGAGCCATCTCCAGAATTTCAGAGTATTATCTTAAAAAAAAGTGATCTTACTTAATAGTAGTTTTGATAATATAATGCGATCTTACTTAATAGTAGTTTTGATTATATATTTTTTAGATTACCTTGTAGAGTAAAACAATGATCTTTAGATTATAGAAAAATCAAAGGAACATATGCTTTTTTGTGAGGCTTCTATTGATCAGTGCAACAGCTTTCAGTAAAAAAAAAAAACAACAAAAAACTTTGTCTCGAAACTCTTGTCCCCAAGTGTTTACTGCAGCCACAAGATTAGCAGCTATGGCAAATGTTGAAGACTTAAATGTCCTCCACCCAGTCCCACTCTCACCACCCTCGCATATCTCACTCTGTCTCTGTCTCTTGTCTCTTTGTCTTGTCTGTCTGACTCTCACACACACACACACGCACACAGATCATTTTTCTCCGTTTCCTTCTTTCATCGATCTGCATATATTTTCTCTTTCTTTGCATCTTGACCTTTCCCTCAGTGTCTCATTGTCGTCTGCTCTCTGCTCTCTCACACCATTTTCTCCTAATTCCCACATACACCTCCTTATATCTCTCCATTTTTTTTTTTTTCCTTCTTGGAGGGGGGGGGGGGGGGGAGGTTGGAGGGAGGGAGGAGGAGGTTACTCTTTGTGTCTTCTGTGTTATCTTCTCACGTTTGATAATTATCCAGTTTAAAAAAAAGAAAAAGGGAAAGTCTTATCAGAAAAAGAAAGAAACCTTTCACAATACCTTGACTGTTAACAAAGCAAACCTTTACCTGACATTTGGTAGTGTTTATCATTGAAAGGATAGGTAAAGCGTGATGCCGTGTCAGCTGATAGTGGTGGTAGGTGGGTCAGCGAATTCAAAGACTGTAATGTTGGATTTCAGCGGGTGGGCTACCTGGCAGCGTCACAGTGTTTCCATGAAGGCACAGACGTGTTGATGTTAACCACCAATATGATCCGAAAGGTGAGCCTCGATTTTGAACTTTTTTCCCTTTTTGATTTAATTTCTTCCACAATTTGTGGTCTTGTTTTCTTTTGTGTTTTTTTTTTTTTTTTTTTTCCCACCAGTCAGGCACTCCTGTATGTTTGCATGGCGCTGTTAGCAAGAGCACCGTCCTCCTCCTGTGTCAAGTGTGCAAACAGTGCAGCACCTTGGATGTTAGGTTGGACAGCTTGTCTGCTGGTATACATTTTGGGTATGTGTGAAGTGCATGCAGCAGAAGTTGTGAATTCACAGTAAAATGATGGCTGAAAAAATTTGGGAAGGGGTGGTGGAAGAAGGACAACTTTGGGGAGGGGAGAGGGGGAGGAGGGTGATATGTGTTTGTGTTTGTATGTTTGTGGATGTATGTATATACCTGTGCATGTAAAAATGTACACAATGTGTGTGTGTAACTGATTTTGTTTCTTTACAAAGTATCCCTGTTATGTTTAGAACCATATATCAAAGACAGGTGGATCAATACACTTTTGGTGGTTTCTGTACAATAAGTTACAGGACCTAGTCTTAGTTATCCACTTACAAACCATACTTCTAATTAAAGTGGTATCAGGTACTTACACATATGAGACGAAAACAAATTTCTGTTTCTCCTTTGGTCCCCCTCTCTGTCTGTCTCTGTCTTTCTGTTTCTGTCTCTGTCTCTCTCTCTTTGTTTGCTGAAAATGTTATTATTTTTTGTATCACTTTCTTGCTTAGGGAAGAGACAATGGCTTCCTCTCAGCACTACTATTGGTATCTACACTAAAGTAGATTTGATGGTTTCAAAATTGTCATATATTGTTCAGTGATAAAATTATGTAACAAAATTATCATGATCTAAGAAATCATAAACACCCTCTGTTATTGCTTCATATACCGACATGAGTGATAAAAGGCATATGAAATGGCATTGTATACAAAAGCTATAATGAATACTAAGTTACATTTTGCCAAGATCAGAATGCCGTTTCTGCCAAATGGATGTGGGAATGTAAACAAGTGTACTATGAAGCATAGAACTAGAGAGAAAATACATGGTAAAACGATATGCACCCACTGATGATATGTGTTTTGAATACACGAGCAATCTGTTTGTTACAAAAAGAAAGGATGGGGGTGGGGGTGGGGGAGGGGTCAGATACCCAAACTGTCGGATAGAAATAGATTTCTGGAATGAACACTTTACCTACAGAGGTACACTTGTGACCCATTGTTTAACTGGCACAGAGAGCAGGAGTTATCAAGGTTAGAAATCTCAGATTGCTGCTGTTTTGGCACAAAAAAAAAAGTTGAGAAAGGGTGAGGGTGAGGTGGGTGAGGATGGGGAAGGGACTCGCAGTGGCACACTGACAGGAGATGGGTAGATGGAAGGAGAGGGGAGCGAAGGGGAACTCTGGGGGGTGATGGGCCTTACGGCTCTGAAGAAATAAATGTTAAACATGTATTTTCAGAAGTGAGAACTTGCTGTGTTGTCTGCTAGTGATGACTGTCACATACACTTTCTCTGCTTGTATTCAGGTGGTGGTGTTGTAATTGTATGTATGTACTCTTCTTTTCCCCACCCATTTTGTCCCTTTCTGAGTTTCATCCTGTTGTTGCATGTATTCATCACATGTGAGTCAAATAGGCAAATTGCATCACTTTTTTTTTTTTTAATACTACCTCAATTCTTGTACGTTTTTGTTTGAAGCAGGAAATGTAAGAAACAAATGAAAATTCAAATCAAACCAACAAACTGTTATGAATTGAATCTAAAGAAAATTACCACACCTCATCATGGTAAACACAGCACAGAGTATCATATATCACACTTGCACACACACACACACATCATGCACACACGCACATCTATAGGCGCGCTTATGTACACACCATTGTTGTTTGTGATATTGTTCTATTTTATCCTCATTTACCAACATGTTGATGAGTGTATCTTTTTTGTTTATCAAGTTATTCAAAGCTGAGTTTTGTATCAGTGTATTTGTATTTTACTTTTTAAAGAGTGAATTTTTTTATGTATATGGAAAGACTTTCCTTATTTGTGTTCTTTACTTTGTGAAGGAAGTTAAGTATTTGTTGTATTGATTAATGTACAGCCATTTTACAGTTCAGGTTTCTGTTATTCAAATCAATAAGCGTATTAGTTTAATAGTCACCAGCATATTTGCATTTTAGCAATCAAATTGTGGTATCCACCAGGGTTCTTTTGGTGTACTTTCCTTTATCTGTCATGTACTTTGTTTCTTAGTTTGTAGTTGTACCCTGAATACATCACTACCTTGAATACATCATTACATATTAGCAGAGGCTCTGTCAAATGTTAGTACATATGCAAGGCTACAAGTCTTTGGGAATAAAAAGGAAATGTGAATCTGAAAAATCTGGAAAAAGTCTCTGGATTGTGTTTTGGTATTCTCCATAGTACTTAAGATGGCCATCGCGCCCACAATATTTTCACATGAAATTTTGAAAGGGCGCATTAAAATCATACTCTTGCACCAGGTGCGCGCCATTGCCCCATGTATGCTGCATTCATTGTGTTGTGCAATCAGGAGTGAGGAAAATGACATCGAAGGAGAAACAGAAACTGGCATAATCACAAACAGTTCAAAAGAGCTTGAACAAGAGTTGGTCATCAGAGCAAATCAAACAGTAGGATACACTTTTAAAAGATAATGGTAATGAAGCTTCCTTCACAGAAAATCGATGCCTGTACCCCTCCTCTCGACACATACACATGCACGTACGCGTGCGCTCACTCACAAACGCGCAACCGCACATGGACACTCTGACACATTTCAAATTTTAAAAAATGTGAAAAAAAACCCCCACAAAAGTGTAGAGTGACATACATACAAATACACAGAGACTGACTGCAACCATTTCACAGTTTCATACTGAGTGATTATAATGAAAATAAAAGATAGTCCCCACTGTGCATTGCCATATTTTACAGTGAATGCAAGTTAAAACATCTATTTTAAGATAACTGTCACAGCTTCATATATCAGTCAGTCACAAGCTAGACTCGTAACAGTCTTGGATTTTCTTATTCTAAATGACATTGTCACATTGTTGCATTGTGTTGTCATTGTCTGTCATATTGATGACTTCAGTTTATTGAAATGGAACTGGAAGGAAAAAATGGGCAAAATACCTCCAAGTTTTACAGCACAAATGTACAAAAACATCTGTTCGACAAACCGTGATTGTGTGGTAGTTCTTTTCAACAAGAATGTTGTCTTTTTTTTTTATGTTACCCTGGGGTTAAGAACTGTGAATATGTGTTTTCCAGAGGTATTGTGTATTAATGATTTTTTCATTGTCTTGATGTATGTTTGACATGTGTTTTCATGGTGACTTTAGCACAAATGTGAACAAGTAACTTTTCATACACATAAATTTAATTGAAATGCCCATGTGTGCATGTGCACATATGCACCCACGCACATTACAGTGCTTATGGGCACACAGACTCTCTCACTCACACACACACACACACACACACACACACACACACACACACATACACACACACACACATAGATAAACACACATATATATATATATATATATATATATTTGCTCATGCGTTCAGCACACTATTCTTTTCTCTTGTGATCAGACAAAACTTTGAAGATCAAATGAAAACGGGATGCTGTATTTCAATGCAAATACACACATTACATTATGACACTTTCATTGTGTGCGCAGTCTGTTAAATATTTAAGCACAGGAAAAGGTGTGACAGAATATGTTTGGTATTTGAAAGTGTCAAACATGAGGATGCATATTAACGAGCCTGAAAACATGGCCTCATCTAATTTTTCGCCCAAAGTGTGTGCAGGTTTTCTTCATAAGATAAACCTGCATGTTCAGTTATCAGGACTTTGTTCTCTTCCTCTTCCCACTGTTTCTAGTATCACTGACACTTTCCAATAATCATGTAGTGGGGTAATTTACTGCAGGTTCTTATTTCATTCAATGTTTATTTTTCCTCAATCTTGTGTGTCTAATCATTAAATGAATGTGAAACACTTATATGAATTCATAAACTTGTACACATGCACATATACTGTCTGTCTGTCTGTCTTGTCTGTGTGTCACACACACACACACACACACACACACACACACACACACACAACACACACACACACACACACACACGTTCACATACATTTATGCAAAGTAGCAACCAAATCAAATCAGATTTCTCAGCTTCACTCTTTTGATTTCCCTTCATGAATACATAAAAAATTTTCTCAGTATTGTTTCAGTTTTATGTCTTGCATTATAAACTCCATGATTTGTATCCCACAACATCCTCATACCACGAGTAGCTTTCATTCCTGGTTCCATATGAATGAATGTTATCTATCTGGGTATTGCTAGTCTGTGTAGTGTAATTGTATGTGAGAAATGATGACAATTGTTGTCTGTTTTGTCTCTGTGTCCCTGAAGGAGTTTGTCAGTTCAGTAAGTTTGCCTGGCTGTGAATGGTGGCTGTGTATGTTGGTCAACTTTCTGTACCACTGGGAGCTTGAGATTGTCAGATTATTTTCTTTAACACGTTATTTGCAATGCATGGCCAGAGGGGGTATCATATGACGGAATGTCATGGGGAGTCTTTGTTCAACTGTCTCCTACCTGGTCCCCCCCCCCCCTTTTTACTTTCATTTGCTTCAACGGTCTTTTTAGTTGAGAATGCAGAGCGGCGGTCTTTGTGGATGATCGATTTTTGCCTTCTCCCCTTTTTTTTCCTCTTATTGCCCATTATTTGTTTTTTTCCAGTATTGTTTTGAAATTCAGTAATTAATTTGGTTTGCTTTATATTGTGTTAATATTTTGTGTAGTGTAATGATTGTGATAAAATGAAGTGTGTCAGTAGGAACATGAAAAGTGTGCATTAACTCACTTTTGTGCCCAAGTTTTGATTGCTGAGTGGCACTTGTCAAGACATCAAAATCAAATGTTGCAAAAAGAGTCGTTATGATTTTTCAGCCCATGACAAGTTCATACACACAGTCGAGTTTGCTGTTGGGAAGATAGGAACGTCACAGAAGAGTGTTCACCACGTAATGGATGCATCTTTAACGGTGTTGCTTAGATTTCCTTTCCAACACTGCAGATGTCAGTATCTCTGGGCCTAGTTAAGGCCAGGATATGCTATGAATACAGCTCTGTCATACCGTCTGAGACCAAAATGTAACTTCTTTGCATCATCTGCATCATACTCATCCATCAGCATTCAAAGAAAAAAAGTTTCAAGTTACGTGGCCCTTCACACCATGCTTTCCTGATGACCTCAGTGTTTACTTCTTTCTGTCTAGGCCCATGGTGAGTTCTTGTCAAGGTTGCTAGTATGGGCAAGTTCATGGGGACTGTGGTTGTGCACACATGGTGGCACAGTCTGAATGGGAGCATTCATTCATGCTGACTCAGTGATGAAGCAGTTACCATCATCAATAGGAGCTTAGCAGATGGTGTCCTGTGTACAGTGGATCGAAGCAGGCACTTGTGATCAGTACCAGAGTGACACAGCAGCAGAGCTGTTCTGATCAGTACCAGTGACATAGCAACAGAGCTGTTCTGATCAGTACCAGAGTGACACAGCAGCAGAGCTGTTTCTGATCAGTACCAGAGTGACACAGCATCAGAGCTGTTCTGATCAGTACCAGAGTGACACAGCAGCAGAGCTGTTCTGATCAGTACCAGAGTGACACAGTGTCAGAGCTGTTCTGATCAGTACCAGAGTGACACAGCATCAGAGCTGTTCTGATCAGTATGAGAATGACACAGCAGCAGAGCTGTTCTGATCAGTACCAGTGACACAGCATCAGAGCTGTTCTGATCAGTACCAGAGTGACACAGCATCAGAGCTGTTCTGATCAGTACCAGTGACACAGCATCAGAGCTGTTCTGATCAGTACCAGAGTGACACAGCATCAGAGCTGTTCTGATCAGTACCAGAGTGACACAGCATCAGAGCTGTTCTGATCAGTACCAGTGACACAGCATCAGAGCTGTTCTGATCAGTACCAGAGTGATACAGCAACAGAGCTGTGAATCCTCTGATGAGTTTCCTCATGATGGCCATATATATATATATAGACTCTGCCTGTTGATGTTGGGTGCCTGGGCTGCAGCAGGACAAGCCGGGGTGTGGCTTTGGACATGTGCTCTTAGTGAGTGGCTTGGAGTTAATACTATCTAGCCGAGAGCGCACATACGGCACAATTCCCTGCTGCCATGCACTCGCACATGGCGCTCAGTCCCTGCCAACGCACATATTTCGCCACTTTTTAATTCATTTTTACTGTAGGGAGACAACAACTGACAGTGTTGTGTTAGGTGTCATAGGAAAGAACAAATACTCAACTAATCGAACATAGTAATTTCGAATCATTTACTTTCAATGTGTAGACACGACTGCGTTTAAAAACACAGGTCCGACAAGTAAAAAAAAATCTTTCTTTGTATTCTATTCCGTTCTTTTACACCAAATCAGAAGATGAAGGGATGGCTGCATCTTCAAACAATTCACTTTCCTCTTCTCTTTCATAGTTTTCTAACTCTCTGTCACTCCCCTCATCACCAGATCCACTTTGGAATATGATTTCAAGCGCCTCATTCAGCGGGAATCGCTACCCCCCCTTTGTCTGGCCGACATTTTTTCGCGTGCACTTAGCGGCAAAGCCCGGTGCCGTCAGTTGCTTTGTTTCAAAGCTGCTGGGGTCAGCCAAGTTCACGATCGAGCCCTGAAAGTAAGGTCTACAAGTCACTACGACATCCCCAAGACTAGTTACAGAGCTTATTTCTATTGGATCATTTTATGGAAAGTATAGGGATTTTTTTTTTTGTTCCAGTCACCCGATAGTGGGTGACACGGCAGAATGTACTGCCTGTCCATCACCCAGCCTTGGGTGACGCGGCTCGAGGGAAAGAAATCCCGTCACCCACTATTGGGTGACACGGCTGGTAAAGGTTAATGCATGGGACTAGCACAGAAAACAAGATAGAAACAAAGCTGACTGGCATGTCCGTTGAGCAGATGATCAAAACACAAACTGTGAAACAAAAATACACATGCTGTGATTTTGTTTCGTTTTGTTTTTGTTTTGTTTTGGTGCTGGTTGTGGTTGTCAAGCTTTTATTCTGTCTGTCTACCTACAAAATTAATGCAACTTTTGGGAAAATGTATGAAAGTTCCTATGTTCAAGGTGTACATGCATGTGGTTTTGAAAATGTCATTCATAAAATTAATCATCTGCAGCAAAATGACCAGTGTTCAAAGAGAATACATCTGAAATACCACTTTAAGGGAAAAAAGTAAAAGAAGAAAAACAAGACTGTAATTTAATGAACCAAGACGACAGGCATACTTTTCGTTTCTTTGTATTTCTGAAAGTGACAAACAAAAACTACATCAGGATACAGCTACAGGTTCAGTAGAGTATGTTCAACCCAAGATTCAAAGGACTGAAATTTTCTTTATCAAGTGTATGTGTTTGTCTAATTTCAGTGTTAATAAGTGAAATTGTTAACAGTCTTTTGTCAGGTTCAGAGTTTTATCAAGACATTGTTGGTGCAGTCAAATCATTTTACTGATTTATGATGGAATGTACAATTTCTTGACAAAAAATTTTTTTTCTTAAAATTTTGACTAGGGCAGCTTATGTTCTGAAACGCATATTTAAGTAATTGAGTCTGTTTAAACAAACACCCAACAATTTTGGACAAATGAAACACATGAATTGCTGTTATGGCCAGGGTCGGTATTAAACATCTCAAAGCTTTCACCATAACATGTTTCAGCTCTGACGGCTGGCATATTCGAACTCAGGTTTCTTTTTTAAAGTCCCAGGGATTAAAAAAAAAAAAAGGCCTGAAATTTAGACTTTAATGCTTATGAATATGTCATAGTGCTTAAAAGTGCTTGGAAATAAAGGTTTTGATGGTACAGTGTAAGTTTTGATGATAAGAAAATTTATATAAAGAATTGGTAATCCCCCCCCCAAAAGTGTTTGGATCTGCCAAAAGTGTCAACTGCCATACCATCTTTTTTGATTTCGAGTCTGCTGAAGTGATGGTATAAAGCAATGAAATATGCTAAGAGGCTTTCATTTTCTGTGCTAAAGCCTTCAAGTTTTTATATATCATTTTTTTTTGTGTGTGTGATGTGCTCTGTGTGTAATGACGTGTCAGTTGCTACTGTCAACCAAACAGTGTGTAGGTCAAGGCAGCCTTAACAAGTTAAAAAGAAATTCTCATTTTCTACCTCTACAAATTAATGGATGTAATCATATTTTATTCTTAGCTCTAGGTATTAATGGAAGATTTGTGTGGTTAGACAGAGAGGGTATTTCGGTACAAAGAGCTTAGAACAAGGAATGTTGGATATTTTCATGTGGATAAGTCAAAATTTTTATCCTTTTTTTTTCTTTTTTTTGTCACAAGAGATTTTTGGTATTAGCTGAAATGTATTTATAAAGCATAGTGAGCAAAATGTCCAAGTTTTCCTTTTCCTATGACACACAACAATAGGCTTTTATGTCTGTGTTCAGGGGCATACAGTGAAATAAATAATTGTTTGTCACCAAGAGAGATAATTGGTTATATGGTGTCTGTTGCGAAAGAATTCCTTGAATATTTTTTTGTTTTGAAGTACTGTTATGAATCTTGCAGTGGTATAGTGTGTCAGGCATGCCGATGCAAACTGCTGTTTTGTATGGAGTGAAATGAGGGGTCAGTTACATTTTCCAAAGCCCTTTGTAATTAAAAAAAAAAACGTGGTAGTTACAGTATAATACTTTAAATGATATAAGGTTTCAGATCTTTTTTTGAATTTTTTAAAAATGTCTGTATGCAGTTTTGTGCCGTCTTGGTGATAAATATGAAATCTGGTTCTGTTCTGCCTAAGGTCTGATTTTTCTTGTTTGGCAGTTAAAGATATTTTTACATGCATTTTGATCCTGTAATTTTCATTAGTTATCATGACAAAAACAAACAAGCAAGCAAAACTATTAGTGAGAGAAGTTTGTGCCATCTGTGATATGATGATGAAAGGTAAGTGGATGTTAAGTTTATTGTGTTAGTGTTAACTTCATTGTATTTATTAAAATACATTACATGGTTTATTGTGTTAGTGTTAACTTCATTGTATTTATTAAAATACATTACATGGAAGCAAGTCTCTGAACAATAGAGTGTTTCATGTGTGTGTCCTGCATGAGATGGATGGACATTAAGTATTCATTGATACTGATCAGTCAGACTACAGACATGGAAAAAAAAAAAGTGAAAGGGAACAACAGGTTAAAAGGCACATACAAAATGCCCTATCATTACTGCTTTCATTACACTGAAGTTATATCATTTTGTTTGTTGTTTTTGTGTTTACGGAGTATTGTTCACCTGAGAATTAGTTGTAAAAATTTTGGAGTGAATTTCTGATGAACCGGCATGTACACATCACTGTCATGCATACCTTTTTACAAGGAAACTTAGCACATCATGACTGATGGAACAGAGTGAACTGTTTTCCCAGCAGGATTATTACCTCGATTAAGAACATTATTTTTTGGCCACATTTGTTGTTTCTGTTTACTTCCCATTTGTACAGGATTAAATGCAAAGACGATGGAACCAAATTCGAGGCAGATTCATGATACAGATTCTAGTTAAATGCCATATCCTGTACCATGCTTGCTTTGTTAGCTTAGCTCTTTACTTGTGTGACATGGACAGAAGATAGATAGTATGTCTTGATCATTGACACCTTCACACTGTGTGCAGAAAGGACAATTTTCTTTTCTTAGAAGGGATCTGAATTGACTGCAAGGAAAGCAGTTGATGGATATGTCTATGTCTGTTGTGTTATGACTGAAGATACTTGGCTGCGTACACACTTGACATAAAAAAAAAAGATCTGAAATGACTGGGACTAAGGGGCAGTTCAAAATTGGACCCTGGCGGAGATCTGTGCTCTCCTGAGTTCCATTCTGGATAATTCTTTTACTTAGAAGTTGGCAGTTCTGTACACTGGATGTTTAATGAATGCAAACAAGACTGTATCATCTGTATGAAATAAAAAAAACAGGCTTTGGTCTTGCATCCATTATATTGGCATAATGAAGAATTACTCAAGCTATAACTGATAATTTTACTGTGCTGATTCTTTTGCACATTCCCTATCCTGCTCCTGCAGTGCACATTGCCTGTTCCCAATCCAGTCTGATCAATTACATATCCCCATCATTCTTTACTGATTGATCTTTTTCTTTTCTTTTTTTTTTTTTTATCTTATTTAATCTCCTTTGTCACTGATGCTATATGAAGTATGAACAAGACTTCCTGAGTATAATTCAGCTTGCTTGCCAGATCACAAATGAAACTTGTATTCTAGACACGTTATGAAGGGAACTTGTGAAATTGCTGCCCTTTGGGGGAGGGGAGGATGGATGGTGGGTGGGGGTGGTGGATAGAAGTGGGAAATGGGTTGGGGTTGTTTTTGTATCAGTTAAGAGTTCCTAATGATTTAAAAATGAGAAAACAAATGAAAATACAGCATGCATGTCATACAAGTTCTGTGTAGAACTGCATGAATGGAAAGGCTTATCAGTGCACATAAGCATATGTGTGATGGGCAGCGTAGAGAGAGAGAGAGAGAGAGAGAGAGAGAGAGAGAGAAAGGGAGGAGAATGGGTGGGAGGGAGTCAGGCAGTGCAGAGATTAGAAAAGTAATTTTTTTGTGTTTGTGCATGGGATTGCTGCCCACTGCATGCAAGCATGCATGTGAATTTGTATTTGCTTTTTTTTTTTTTTTTGGTTGGTTTGTCTGTCTCAATATGTTTGACTGAATTCTCAGACTAATGATATAAGATATGCTGATTTTATTTCTAGTAATAAATGAGAGTTCATGAATGATACTATAATAAAAGTGAAATTATTGAGAAGGAAAAAACACCCGGAAAACAGCAGTGAAAGGTGAATATTTTGCCCCAATTTGAAGATTTTAATGTTGAAAAATTAACTTCTGCTCGTCTTCTGAGACTGTCTTGCTTTTGTTGGAATGGGTGGGAGTGGGGAGGGAAGTAATGAGAGATGGAAAATGGGGAAAACAACAACAAACAAAAAGAGTAGAAATACATTGAGAGACGAATTTCGAGTTTGCCTAGCAAGCATGCACTACTTTTTATGCTTCCATCATACTAAAATGTGACAAGCGTAGTTAAGCTTCTAGTGTACATTAATTGATATTTAACCAAAAAAAAGTCTATGGTGTCCAGTTTGCATAAATGTAAATTATGCATTTTAAAATAAACAAAAAAAGAAGGGGGGGGGGGGGGGGGGGGGTGTGGAAGGGGTGGAAGGGGTGGAGAACAGATATTAACTTGGTTAGTGTTAAGAAACCGGAAAGTGTATGAGAGGTTGATAAATGTTTTGTTTTGTTTTTTTCAGTGTCAAGGATTGATTGTTTATTTTCAAAATACAGAAAAAGAATGTTTTAAGCACTCAGATGATGCCTGGAATAAAGCCAAGCCAAAAGGATGAAACTTTGTAAATGCTTTGTGATTTGATTGCATATCTTAGTCTGGTGCTTTGTGCTGGTATTTATTTTTGTTTAATTATTTTGTTTAATGTGTAACAGTTTATAAGATTTTCTAAGTCATTGAGTTTTTTTTTTTTTTCCACTTTGAGCATGGTGCAGTTGTTTTTTTTTTTTGTTCTTTTTTTGTATTCTTCCAATACAAGTAAGTGTGAAACTGCCTTTTCTAGGAAAAGAATGAGGGGAAGGATGGAGGGGTAAGGATGGGGAGGGGATAAACTGTTGGAAGTCTAACGAGTAATATTTATTGATATATGACATGGTATGGATTTCCATATTTAGTGATGTTGGTGCTTCCTACTCCCTGTGTCAGATGCTGACAGTACAGTGTTTTTTTCACTTTCAAGTTTGTAGTCTGGGTTTTTGTTGGCTTTCATGTTTTGTTTCTTTTTTTGTTTTTTTTTAATTTTTAAGTCATTCAAAAAAAAGTGCTCAAATCCTCCCCCTGAAACGCTGATAATGAACAGAAGACTGAGTGAATGACTCATGTTGTGGTTATTTCAGTACATATTATTTAGAAACAATCCCCCCCCCCCCCCCCCCCCCCCCCCCCCCCCCCCCCTTCCATTTTTCTTTCATAATTAAGAAGAACATTTTCCCCCTTCTTAAAACAAAAAATTGATAAGTATATGAAGGGTCCTTGAGTAATTCCGGTCCTAAGACTTGTTGCATTCCATGTTGTTCATTTCTCATCCCATTCTGGTCCTAAGACTTAGTGCATTCCATGTTGTTCATTTCTCATGCCATTCCGGTCCTAAGACTTGTTGCGTTCCATGTTGTTCATCTCTCATCCCATTTTGATCCTAAGACTTGTTGCATTCCATGTTGTTCATCTCTCATCCCATTCCGGTCCTAAGACTTGTTGCATTCCATGTTGTTCATCTCTCATCCCATTCCGGTCCTAAGACTTGTTGCATTCCATGTTGTTCATTTCTCATCCCATGCAGATCATGTCATTCATACCCAAGGTTACTGCTGAAATCATATCAGGAGTGACCTTTTCTCATAAATCATGTGGCGGTCATGGAAAAAGGCTTCAATAATTGTTGAATTCATTTAGGTATTTACACACACACACACACACACACACACACACACACACACACACACACACACACACACACACACTCACTCACACACTCACTCACTCACACTCTCACACTCACACACACCCACACACTCTCACACACACTCACTCACACACACACACACACACACACACACACACACACACACACACACACACACACACACACACACACACAGGTCCCTTTCCTAATGTGCCTTCAGAGTTGTTAGACATGTGTGTTTTGTTGTCATTTGTCCTCAATCCTGGTCTTTAAATCCCCATTTACACAACACCTCTCATAGAGTAGCACAGGTGTCAGTGACGTGTTTCTAGAAAGACCCTGTTAGATTGTGACTGTTAAAAGATACAGATGTTGCAGTTATGTTTTGAGATTTTGGTTATGTTCAGAGTTTTCACCAGTGTGGTACTATTCATGTGTTGGACATGCCCTTTAGTTCTTATGCTAGTTTTTATAATGTAAGTACATCGAAAGGACATTTATGTCACAATACACAGGGTGTCATGTTTTACATCAGTGGATTTTTATTTTAAAGATGGTATGTGGTTGGTAAATGTAACACAGATTTATTACATGATACTCTGTAAAATTGGAAATCAAGCCGTGAGCAGTTAGAGACTAAGGCCTCAGTTCAGGCTTTTGAATTATGATAATGCTTATAGCCTAAGTAGTGTTCAGCCCTTTTGAATTATGAGACATGGGATCTGTAAGTGTGTGTGTGTGTGTGTGTGTGTGCGTGCGTGCGTGCGTGCGTGCATGCGTGCGTGTGTGTGCCTGCAAACATGCATTTTGAGAGAGATTTTGATGAAAACGGTCATGGAATGCAGCGTCCAGGATTGCATGTATTACCAGTTATTGAAGTTTTGCTGTATGAAATTAAAAAGAAAAGATGTAATGGCGTGACTTTTTCTGGGATCAGTGGTTTTCAAATTACACTGACTAAATGGAAGTGAGAAGAGCATGGACATGGTGTAGGGTGTGTGGTGATGGTGGACCTGTTTCAGGACATGAGCAGCGTCAGCATGTATGATGCTGGAGTTTCTCTCAGTGGGCTGGCCTGCTTCATCACCAGCGACCTAGCCCGCGACCTGGCCAACGACATCATGACTCTGGTCAGTGCCACAGAAGCCTCTCACTGTCTCAGTAACTCAAGGAGATCAACATCGCTTCACACCTTCCCTCCTGCTGAATTGCCTCTGTCCTCTTCCCTCAGTCAGACAAACCACCAGCAGTCAACCACATGTATCAGTTGCTCCCATCTTACATCTTGTTTGACAGAGTGTCGCTGATGATCTGCATGAACATGGGCATGTGTCAGGGTATGTAATTGGCCGGTGTTTTATGAGGGAATATTTCACAGGTAAGGGCAGTTGTAAATGGGAAACATTACTGGTCAACGTTTATAACATCTTTGTCATCTTTCTCCTGGAATGTGTCAAGTCAGTGGAATTTGCAAGCAGAATGAATTGCTGACAGTTCAGTTTTATGAAGGAGGCCTTACTATGCTTGGACTTGTGTATATCAGATGCACCACATCTACTAGGCCAGGAGATCACAGTGCAAAGGAGTTACAGCTAAAGAAACAAATGATTGATTAAGATTGGAATATAGGGTATCGACAAGACTTGGCAGATACCTTAGCTTTTCATTTCCCACATTGTTCGTTAGGTCTTTATCACCTACCTTACATGGTTTGCGCCTTTGTTACAGAAAGAATAAAAATGAAATTAGATAAAATTTTTAAAAGATTACATTACAAGATTTGAATTAGCAAAACACACAGACACACACACACACACACACACACACACACACACACACACACACACACACACACGATCTCCATTCCCAGATGCGTATGATGGTGTGTACATACTTTCTCATACTAGTAAAAGGTCCCATAAGGTTTTGTTTAGATAGGCCATTCAGTCACCCATCACTGGTTTCATTGTCAGGCAAAACGGAATTTCATGGATTGATACGTGTAATTCGAGGTATTCTGCAGCCATTCCGAAAAAAGCCTGTGCACTTGCCTTGTCATGGTCTCGGCAAATGCAGTGGGCAAAAGAAAGAAAAAAAGAAAGTTGAGAAACAAGTGACCCCCCCCCCCCCCTTCCCCCTCCATCATCCAGCTATCCTTCACTCTTGTATAAACACATGGCACACTGCACTGTTGCAAACACCCCTCCCCTCCCCATTTCCGACCTAGTGCATTCAACCGCTGTCCTCGCCCCCAGCACAGCCAGACTCGGACTCGCATACTAGCTGATGCATACCTATGGATCATACATTAGACTACAGCCCCACCCCTCTTCTCCCACAACATAAACACGCTCACAGTCATCAGATTCTTACTTACAAAGTTGCAGCAAGTTGAGGTTCTTTAGGCAGCTGTGATCTCGTTTGCTGTATTGTTTAGTCATATTGCTTGTGACGCATCTGTTTCTGCTGTATTTATCCAGTACCTTTTAACTGATCTTTTAATCCAAACAAGAAGAAAACAAACAAAAAGCCCTTCTTCCCCTCCATTTCACACTCATGTAGGACATGAAATGACACACACACACACACACACACACACACACACACACACACACACACACACACACTCGCTGACTGAAACTGTTTACTGTCAGATTAACATAGTGCTGTACTCACACACACACACACACACACACACACACACACACACACACACACACACACACACACACACACACACTGACTGAAACTGTTTACTGTCAGATTAACATAGTGTTGTACACACACACACACACACACACACACACACACACACACACACACACACACACACAGCTCACATGTGCTGTGTGCCTACGGTGATAATCATTTGTGTTTTATCACTGAGATCTAAGCTTGCAAGAAGCTTTAAGGACTTTATCATTTGGTCATTTTTGATTAAGTACACATTTGAATCCATAGTCCTGAAACTGATAAGACTGAAATTGTCATGTAGGTGTACCAAATTTCATGTTATTCAAATAATGCAGTCGAGACTAATCACACCATATGTGCTGGCCAGAATTTGAGCATATCCATTATGAGGTAAACATTCTAAACTGTATGCTGATATTTAGATCTTTCACATCTAAAGTAAAAAAAAAAAAAACCAGCAAGATAGAAACGGTGTCCTCCTTTAGCATGACACAAACACTGTGTGCTCTAATGCTACTTCTGGCATCAGTTTTCATTTGGTAGTGGCAGGTGTGGGGGTTTTGTACCTGGAGACATCAAAAGTTAATCACCTTTATCAGCAGCCCTCACATTTGTTCAAAATTATGAACAACCAACCAGCTGTTTCCAAGCTGTCTTGTGGACTTTAAGGTGTTTTAACTACACACAAAGCAAACATCTGCAGGTACCATGTGTGAATTGATTGGCTGTGGTTTTGAATGTTCATTTGCCACTCACCATCATGTCATTCTCAGGTGAAACATGTATTTCCCACCTGTAAACAGAGCCCCCCATCCCCACACCCTCCACCGCCTCTGCACCATGCATCCCTCCCCCCCCCCCCCCCCCCCCACATTCCTCATTGGGCCTACCCCCTTTACACACATTTTACATTATGTGGTTTGAGAACCACTTTTGTCTCCTTAGTTTTATACAGATTGAAAATTTATATTATGTCCATTATTTTACTGTCATGATCAAGTGATAACTGAGAAATTTAAGCATACAAATAGTTTGGTTAAGGAGTGTTGATTGAGGAGTGGGTGTTGATGGTGGCATAGGTGGTGGTGGTGGTGGTGTGTGTGTGTGTGGGGGGGGGGAGGGTGCAGAGAGAGAAGAGGAAAAATTGTTCTGATACGCAAGATAGAAGCGAGGCCTTGTAGTTTGTAAGGGGAATTTTACCCTAGCACCAGTGTTGGCAAGAAACCAGAGATGCGAGTTGTGTCATGGTGCAGATGTCCTCATCCAAGCCCTACCTGCGCAAGAAGGCTGTTCTCATCATGTACAAGGTGTTCCTGCAGTTTCCAGAAGCTCTTCGGCCTGCTTTTCCTCGTCTGAAAGAGAGCTGGAGGATCCCGATCCTGGTAAAAACCACACTTGTGAAGTTTTACAGTGCTTACATTGTTAATCTTGATGTAGCTAGTTTTTTAAGTATCATTATTGTCATCACCATATTTATTTTGTTATCGAAGACACAGTTTTCACTTAGGAGCATTCCCTATAAACAAGTATTTCATGTTGCTTGAGGCATTATCATGAAATATAAAACTACTGCTCATGTTTAAGATGAAAAGGGAATGACAGGTGGGAGCTTGAAGGAAATGTGGGGACCCACTAAAACAAGCAAACAAATAAAACAAAAGGAACTGAAAGAAAGAAACAAGAAGGAAGCTAGGGAAAGTGGACGTTGGTGGCAAAAAGCACTGTCCACCTAATGAAAGGAATATGTTCTTATGGTGATGATGATGGGTGTGTGTGTATGTGTGTGCGTGCGTGTGTGAATGAAAGAGTTAGGGGATGGATGGATGGTCCCTTCACAACCCCTTTCTCCTCTTCCCACAGGTGGTATAAGTGTAAACTTGAAAACACTTGAGAAGGGCATTTAAGAAGCGAAAAGAAAAGAGGGGGTTTGGGGGAGGGGGAGTGGGGAGAAAGGAGAAGAAGGCCAGTTTGTGTGTGGAATAAAAATGTCATGATGAAACCTTTACAGTGATGATTTTTACCCACAAATGTGTGTCTCTGGTGCATGAACTTCCCATCTGACACACTGGAAATCAGGCCAGTGCGTCACAAAAACGTACCAAAATTTACCGTGTGACGCACTGATTTTCTCCTGTACACAATACAACTCTGAGCAGCGCTTCACACAAATAGGCTTTCGTCCTATCTGCCACGATCAAAGTTAAAAAAGTTAATTTCCTTGGCCATTCAGAATGTTCTGAATCGATGAACAACTTCCGCTTGAGAAGTCTTCTCTAGCCTATTGAAACCAACAAGAGTCATCAAAATAGACTAGGCCTATCCAGTCTATGATTGGACCACAAGATCACGTGATTCTGCAAAGTGGGAAAGACATGGAAAACCGTAGGAATTTCGCTTTTCAGAATCAAAATAGGACACGTGTGGTGATAATCCAGCGACTGGAACAAAAGTCGAACAATCTGTGCAACATGACCATTTCCGATAATAAAAATGGCTGTGTTCTGGACGTAAGAATGTGTTGCTCACAAAGCAAGAATGGCCAGTCTACAGTTTTGTCGTACGTTCCACCAGGCTTCTGATGATCATTGCATGGCAATTGGAATTTGGTCATACAATAAAACATTTCAACATTGAAGGAAATGGCTCGCATAGTGGAAATTCTGTGATAATAATCGAAGGGGACATCCCACAAATCAAGTTTCACTGTTAAAATCCTGATAGTACAGGTGCTCACATTTACTTATGTTAGTTGATAACACTTTAAAAACTCGGGAACATGAATATGAATAAATAATATTTAGCACTGACTGGAATGTTTTATTAACTTTATTATAAGAACCTCTTTTGTAATGTATTTATGTCTCTTTCCCTATCCATTTATGTGTGTTAGCCAGTGAGAGCATGTTCGTGTGTGTGTATGTGTGTGTGTGTGTGTGTGTGTGTTCACTACGTTTTCTAGCAGTTATTAATTGTGACCCCCTAAATATTTGTGTGAGACGCTGAAAATTTGGAAGTGAGTTTTTTTGTACTGAGTCTTGACTCCCTAATTTTTTTTAGGACATAATTATCACTGCCTTTAGCTCTTTTCCCAACTCTGATATTGCACAAAGTATTTTGCTAAAATGTGTTGGTATGCATTTGTTCCATACTTTTTTTTTTTTGTTTGTTTTTTACTTGTCTTAATTTGCCATTATCAAGGGGTTTGCAAAAACCATGTTTTGTTTATCATTAGACTTCCTGTTCATTTTCTCTGCAACCATCCTCTGTCCTTCCTGCCCCCTCTGGAAACTACAGAGTTTTGACTTTTACAGGGGTGCAGTCGGCAGCAGTGAACGTGATCTGTGAACTGGCAAGGAAAAATCCGAAGAATTACCTGTCTCTGGCGCCACTGTTCTTCAAACTGATGATGACTACCCTCACCAACAACTGGGTCCTCATCAAGATCATCAAACTGGTCAGCAACCTGTGTCTGCTTGTTCGCAGTATTAAAGTGTTTTCACATCCAGATGTATGCGATGTTAACAGACATGTGCTTTAGGACAGTTTGGATGCAGACTTTTTTGCGGGCAGTGTATGGATGGGCAATATATGATGTAGAAGTGATGCATATTCATGTTTGACCCTTTCTTTACACTCCATCCCTCCCCTCCCATCCGTTTACACTCTCATCTGTCCTTCAGTCTGTCTCTGACTCACATCTTAATGGTCAGACTCCCAGTTAAAGTTGTGCAGAATGTAAGACATGGGATCGGGAATTCGGAATTGTGGTAATACAGGGCCAGTTAGGGCAGAAAAATCCCACATGGCTTCAGTGGGAATCGCCCATGATCTCCCAGCTGAGAGTCAGGGAAGCTAACAGCTTCGCAACAGTGGCTGGAGGTGTTATCAATTTTCATCCAAGTGATTGTTATCTATTTTGACATTCACTGTGTCTGGTGAAATACGATAGGTAACACTTGACTGTGTGGTTCTGTTAAAATAGGTTAGATTTACTGTGCGGTTCTGTTGAAATTGATTGTGTGGTTCTGTTGAGCAGGTAACACCTCACTGGGTCGTAATGAGCTAGTTAGTGATCATTTGACTCTGTGGTTCTGATCTTTCCTGTGTAGGCTGCTGTGGCTTCAGCTGGAGACAGGAATGAGTTTTGGCGTTATATACTTTGCCATGTCAGACCATAGCATTCTACGGCAGTTAGTCGGCTCTGCCAGGCTGAATTTTTTTGTGGCTAATGCAGTAATAGACAGTCACATGACGCCCACCCTACTTCCGCCATAGGAAGAAAGCCAGTGGCCGCTTCCTGTTCTCGTTCATCTTCGGCCTATCGCCCAAGCAAGATAAGTCTTGTGCTCTGTCTCGCCTATACCTCTGCCTTTGTGTAAAGATTGCTTGTGTTTTGCTTCTTTACTTGTTCAGTTGTGGCTTGCATTAAACCATAAGTACACTTGCCGTGTGAGGCACTTGGTGGGCTAGGATTTCAATAATTTCTTTCTTTCAGGCTTGTCGTGACTTTGTGCGATCGTCGTGTTGCTTCTCGCGACTTCGTGCGATCGTCATGTTGCTCTCGCGATTTTCTCTTGTCAGTGCAAGTCACATTGGCACTGTCTCGGTTTTGCTGTTGCCCCTGCGGTAACACATTTCATCCCCCGCTTCTCACTGCATTTTCTGCGCGTTATTTCCTTCGCTCATGCGCCAGTATTTTCAACTTGACGATTGAACACTCGCTGGTCCTGGGCCGCCATCTTTCTCTCCCTTGCCGGTCGCGTTTTCCACCTTATCGCCTCATCGGCCTCATACAGCATACTGGGTTTAGTGTACAAAGTTTACCGTATTCATACTGGGTTTAGTGTATGAAGGTTATCGTACTAGTAAACTCTGATCGAGATCAGTGTACGAAGTTTATCGTACTAGTACACGCTGATCGAGATTTCAATCTAGTGTGACTCCGCATTTCTCAGTATCAGTACTGTGTACAGGTAGATCGAGTTTTCAGTTGATTTCTCGATTCCCCTGCACGGCACACGAGCGACTTTGTTCTCGCTCTGCTATTACGGTTGATATTTATATCAGTACGGTTCCTATTTATATCAGTACGGACCCCCCACCCCCGACTGACTGACTATAACTCCGGGTCTTGGCTGCAGGCATCGACTTGGTCGGATCTGTCGCCCAGACCCCCCGACGGTCGACCCACCCCGATCGACTGTCGCATTTTTCCGCTAGGGGTACAGGACTTTGGGGAGCAGACTTATTCCACTCCCCACTTGGGCAACGTCCGCGATCTCGTTCCTCCGGGGGGGGAAGGATTGACCAGCGGGACCACGGTTAACCTACCCGATCCGAACTTGGGGGTGGACACGTCACCGCAGCCATCCCAATCCTCATTCATGCGGGCAGGGGGCTCAGTTACCATGCCACCCACCGTCCTCCCTGTTACACAGGGGGCCGGCACGGATCACACTGGGGAGGTGCAGGAGGCAGCGCATTTCACGGGGCGGGTACGAGAGACCACGCTCTCTCGATACACACACACACACACACACACACACACACACACACACACACACACACACACACACACACACACCCCTGGTGTCTCAGGTTACCATGGCCCCTGAGGAAACCCTGCCCTAGGGCCGCCGTCTTCTTCGGGGACCGGTGGCTCTATGTCCCTGAGAGGGACCAGTGGCTTACTTACGACCAGATCCACAGTCGTATGTGGCATCCAGCCTCCTCAGCTGGATCAACCTCTCGGTCTCTCTCCCTCTTGGGCGCTGTCTGATCGGCTTTCCCCAAGTCTGCCGCCGATTATGGAGCCACTAGGGACCCGCCCTCGCATTCCCCCACAACCCAGCTAGGGCGGGACACCCACACACCCCTGCTGTTGCCTCCTGCAGAAGGTTCTGTGCAACCTCTCCAGGAACCCGATCCTCAGAGTCTGAGGATGAGGCACACGAGTCCTTCCCCTCATTTGGCAATGTGTCCATCCTTGAGCGGTGGTGCCCAGAATATGTCGTGAGGGAGCTCCCACCCTCTTACAAGATCCCTTTTCGCTAGGTTCGCTGGGTGCCCCCCAGCCCAGCGACCTCGCTCAAGATTCGTCGCACTTCAGACACTTCCCCCATTTGGGAGAGCAGATTCCTAAGCGCAGCCCCGAAGTGAGTTCCATCGTCGTTGGTCGCGGACCTCCGACCGCTGGGACCAAACCATTCCCCTCGGGCCTTGGTCCCAATGGGCTACGTAGAGTGGCTCAACCACTCCTAACTAACCCTGGGGTTCCCATCTCCCTCCCAACCCAGTCCTGAACTCTACACAGACTCCTCCAACTTGGGCAGGGGCGCCCACTTGGAGAACAATCAGACCTCGGAGTATGGGACGCACAGACTGCCCGTCTCCACATCAACGTCCTGGAATTGGTAACGGTCAGGCTTGCCCTCCTCCGCTTCCAACCCCAGGTCTCACACTGACTTGTTCTCATCCTGTTCAATGACAACACTTCGGTGGCTTGCTATGTCAGCAAAAGGGGAGGGTGCTCGCTCCATCAGCCTCTCACGGCAGTCGGGCCTAGATGAAAATTCATTATTGGTCTGTTTAGTATCCTGGTGCCCCAACGTTGAACCTGTGCGTGACCTTCACCACTTTGATAAGCGCTGGCATTGTGCGTACACCACGCACGTGTTTATCAGCTGCAGACTGAGTACTGCAATGTTTTTTGTGGTGAAGTTTTCTCTTGTGATTAATGCATTATTATTCTTCCACATTCCATAACTGGGTATCATTAACTCTGTGAGTGATTTGTGTGTTGTGATTCTTCTTTGTAGTGTTTGATATAACTTCGGTTCATACTGCGTTCTTAAGTTTTTTTTGTGTTTTTTTTTCATGGGTGTTGTTCATCAGTTGCCGGCGGACAGTGACTTGCCAGGCGGCCTGGGTCTGTGTGGCGCAATGCTGAGACTTGTACACTCCACCAAGCGCTTATTTTCCTTCTCTCTCTCTCTCTCTCTCTCTCTCTCTCTCTCTCTCTCTCTCGTGTGGGCGTGCGTGTGTGTGCTGTTGCTGTTGTCGTTGTTGTTGTTGCTCTCTCTCTCTCGTGTGTGTCTCTCTCTCTCTCTCTCTCTCACACACACACACACACTCTCTCTCTCTCTCTCTCTCTTTTTTTCTGGTGCATACTTAAGAGTAAGAGTGTGCAAGTGAGTACCCAAGCATGTTTTAATGATAGAGTAAGCTGTAGTGTCTAGTGATCTCTCTCTGTCTCTGTCTGTCTGTCTGTCTGTCTGTCTGTCTGTCTCTCTCGTGTGCGCGTGCGCTTGCGTGTGTGTGTGTGTGTGCGTACATGTGTGTGTGTTGTTGTTGCTGTTGTGTCTTGTTCTCTCTCTCTCTCTCTCTCTCTCTCTCTCTCTGTGCATACATATATAGTAAGAGTGTGCAAGTGAGTAGCCTAGCGTGTTTCAATGATAGAGTAAGCTGTAATATCTAGTGATCTCTCTCTCTCTCTCTCTCTCTCTCTCTCTCGCTCGCTGTGTGTGTGTGTGTGTGTGTTATCCATCAGTTTATATATACCGCTGTTGTTGGTGTGTGGGTTTCTGTTAATATGTGTGTGCGCGCGTGCATGCTTGCACGCGCATGTGTGTGTGTGTGTGTGCGCACACAAGGTCTCCTCTCTCTCTCTCTCTCTCTCTCTCTCTCGAAGATGAAATGCGGCAACATTTTGCATTGGTGTGTGTATATGTGACATCAGTTTTAAATGATTCGAACGGGTGAAAGAACAAGGTAAGGTAGGAAGCATTTCATTGTTTATAACTGACATCTGCATGTGTGGCATGCTAATATCTTGCTTTACTAAAAGCATGGTGTGGCTGTGATAGAATCAGTTTCGGCATGCTTCACAAGTACGTAGAGCACGCAGATAAACAAGCAAAAAACATGCCTAGGCCGTGGTAGGGAAACCGCCGCTGTGTTCCCAGTGATGCTGACCAGAGCCGACTATGTTTATTAAGGCCCAGTACCGGCTGTCAGGTAGGAGTCCCGCAACTAATTTTCTGTCAGTTTAAAAGGAAAGATATGCATGTCCAATATGCTCGAGGTTGAGCGTGATAGCTTCAGGAACGCACGCTCTCCACTGAGTTGCGATTTCATTTCACGTTGTGTGTGTTCATTGGTCTGTTTCATTGTTTTTTGTTTTTTTGTTGGCAAATGCTTGTCAGCAATGCGTATGAAAGAAGACCCATGCATGTTTGGTATCGTTCTGTCAGTCAGAGACCCCCACAATACAGTGACATCAGTCGACCACAGTTCGTTTCATTCTGGCGCAAAGTATTAATGAAGAAACACAGCATCCTGTTTTCAAAACACTATCAGCCAGACAGCTAGTATCACATTATGCGTAGGGAGGAAAGCTTGTGGCAGGTAAGCGCGAGGAAACTGGCAGCTGTCAGCAGAAGTGCGCTGTTTAAACAAACCGCGGCCGTTCCATCCCTTCCCCTCCTGCGACCGATAGGCGGTCAGGGATTATTGCCCTTGTCTTCAACTAAAGATTCCTCAGCAGACAAACGTGCTCTCCCTCCGGACAGAGGCTCTCTTCTGCTGGGGTCACGCACGGCGAATCACCCTCCGCACGAGACACACCTGGACCCCCGCAATATCCTGGCAGACTCCCTCAGCCGGTCCAGGTCCAGGTTCCTCCTTCATACGGAATGGACCCTCATCAGGCTAGCCCTAACCTTGGTGTGGGAACATTGGTTCGGCCCATGGTCGACCTCTTTGCCACCCGATTCAACCATCGTCTGCCAGGGTATGCCTCTCCCCCCTCCCCGATCCCCAAGCATATACAATCGACGAGCTCTCCCTTCCCTGGTCGGGCCTCATAGCATACCCCTTTCCTCCCTTCCCAATCCTCCACAAGGTGATCTGGAAGGCGAGGCTGGGAAGACCCAAGCCCATCCTCATACCCCATGGTGGCCGACCCGGTCCTGTTTTCCAGACTTCAAATCCCTCTCCCATGCCCCCCCCCCCCCCCCATTTGAACTCTCGGTGGCACATGCTCAGGCAACCCCGCTTGGGTCGCCCTCACTCCACCATCGCAGGACCTACTATTACCGATGGGAGATATGGGTCTTCTGTGATCAGACAACTCTGTTCCTCTTGATCACTCCTTCAGATCTCCTGATTGGCAACTTCTATCTCACTTATCCTCCTCCTCTCATAAGCTCTCCGCTAGCTCCATTCGGGGCTACCGGTCGGCTATCTGCCCCTCTATGGTGGACCCTCCTGAGAAAGACTTCCTTCTCAGATAGATCTCTAGGGGGATGGCTCTGCGTGAGCCCTGGTCCCCTAGGCGCATTCCCCTTGGGACCTCCTTTCTCTGAAGATCACATTTTCTCCTCGCCCTGGCTTCAGCCAGAAGGCGAAGCGAGATCCATGCCCTCAGCGGGGACCCCAGAGTCATTGCCTCCCACAGGGACGGCCCTGTCTCTCTAACCTTCTCCCTATTTCTTAGCTAAGAATCAGGAACCGGCACTCCTCGTCCTCCCCTCATCATCCGCACACTGGCAGATATCCTGGAGGGGGGAAGAGCGGTGGAGACATGGACCTGTGCCCTTCTAAGTGTCTCAGACACTACTGCGAACCCTCACGCCCCAGGTGCTCCTCCCCAGACATCTCCATATTTCTGTCTACTCCAGTAATAAGGAAGACATCTTGGATGGCACTATCTCTAGGTGCCTCTCCTAGATGGTGAGATCTGCCTACGCCCCACGCGTACTAGCATCTCCCTGTCCTATCTCCCTGGGCCCATGAGGTCAGAGCGCTGGCCACTTCCGCAGCGTTCCAGCAGTCTGTCCACCTGCGCCATCTACTGGAGGCAGCCTACTGGCGTTGGAAAATCCCTGTCTAAACTTTTAGTTAAGGGATATCTGCATGTCTAGGGCTGATTGTTCTACAGGGATCTCCTTTGTGGCGGCTAATGCAGCTATTTCGGTTAACCCCAAGAACCACTAGGGCACTCGGCCCTCCTCTGATTCCTTTAAATTCTGCTGTGGTCTGACATGGCAAAGTATATGACGCCAAAATGGTAGTTTGTACTATACTCCCAGTTTGGCTAGTATACTTACCATGTCAGACTCTAATGCCCGCCCTACCTTCCCCTCTAGCGCCAAGGTTCTCGGGGTTACCTTGCGTGCAGGGCCTCGCTGAATGAGGAACAGGAAGCAGTCACCAGCTTGCTTCCAATGGCAGAAGTAGGGTGGGCTTCATGTGACTGTCTATTACTGCATTAGCCACAAAAAATTCGGCCTGGCAGAGCTGACTAACTGCTGTAGAATGCTATGGTCTGACATGGTAAGTATACTTAGCCAAACAGGGAGTATAATACAAACTCCCCATTTCTGTGTTAAAATTCCTGCAGTTTTGAAGGATGACAAAACCCCAAAGCCTCTGCAAACTTCGCTGATCCTTTAGTTTACCGATATTAGTTTCACATTTTTTGGTCTGATGTAGTCCACGCAATGATTTAGTGTGGATGATTTGTTGATGGTGTATGTGCTGTGAAGATTATTTTGTGATTGTGGTATTTTCATGATTTCTTTTTTAGTTTGGAGCGTTGACACCCTTGGAGCCCAGGCTAGGCAAAAAATTGATTGAACCTCTCACCAATCTTATACACAGGTGAGACATTGATGTAGCATATGCTTGTGTGTATTTCACTTTTGAATACATGTGTATGGTATTGTAAGCATAGGTTGTATCGTGTGTGTGAGAGAGAGAGAGAGAGAGAAGATAAATGGTACAAGTATTTTTCAAGGGATAACCTGTCCAGACGACAGAGAGCACCACCTCAATTTCTTTACTCCTTTTCCCTTCCCTGTCTTTATTGTTTCCCCCCTTTTCTACCCACTGACGTGTACTCTTATTGGAGGCTTTGTCGTTTCATGTAAAATGAAGTTGACCAAAATGTTGAAGACCAAGAGATAGAGAAGCGAATTGAACTGAACTTGCTTTTTTTTTGTTGCTTTTTTTTTTTTTCAGTACGTCAGCCATGTCACTTTTGTACGAGTGCATCAACACCGTTATAGCAGGTCAGTATACAGTGCCTTCTGATCTGTGTAAATTAGAACATTTTGTTTTGTGTGTGCATGTGAGAGAAAGAGAGAGTGAGGGAGTGTGTGTGGTCTCAGGATGAAAAAAATGGGGAAAGACGTGTGTTCAAATTATGCCATCCTTCTTCCCCCTTTCACTGTTTCTGTTAGGTCCCCTTAAGCCCCATTTATGGAGGGGAACAAAAGCTGAAGAAAAAGACTTTAAATTTAATTCCTGTAACCTTTTCGGAAATGAAATGAGGCAGGGAACAGCAAACAATAAACAGCAAACAAGTGGGGTAGTCTTTGCTCCCATAAGGAAACCTAACACAGAGTAACTTTTATTCAAGACTGGCACAGCCTTTTAAACTTGATAAAGTCAGACAAATACAAAGACGAACAATCTAATAGTGGAGGAAAAACAAGCGCAGGCCAACAACTAAATTGTCTTCGAAGACAATTTAGTTGTTGGCCTGCGCTTGCTTTTCCCCCACTATTAGATTGTTCGTCTTTGTATTTGTCTGACTTTATTCAAGTTAAAAAGGCTGTGCCAGTCTTGAATAAAAGTTACTCTGTGTTAGGTTTTCCTTATGGGAGCAAAGACTACCCCACTTGTTTCCTGTAACCTTTGTAAAATATATTGCTTCTGTTTGATATTTTACCTACTTTATTTTTTGAAAAGATTTTTTTTTTTTTCCCCATTTGAATTGGTCAATTCACATTCAACCCAAAAGATGTAAAGGACTACCTTTTGTGTACACAAAGAATGGTTTCTGTCTCCCTGTTGGTCTCACTTAAATTTCTTCCTTTTCTTTCTCCAGTCTTCTACTCTCTTCCATCTTGTCCTTTCCCTCTCCCTCTTTTATCTCGTTGTCTCTCTTGTGCTGTCTTTTACTCCCTTTCACTTTCTTCCGCCCCCCTCTCTTGCTGTGTTGAATGACTGCCTTGAACAGTTAAGACAGTCTGCATATGTATATCTACAAGAGAAATACGTTGTCAACTGGATGATCTGTAGCTTGAAATCCTTCCCTTTCTTCTATAACTGTTTTCACTTTCCCCCTCCATCACCTGTAGCTCTCCTTGTTCCTCAGTCTGTGTGTGTGTGTGTGTGTGTGTGTGTGTGTGTGTGTGTGTGTGTGTGCATGCTAGCTTTGGAGGAGGGGTAGGAGGGAGGTGGATAATTTTTGTTCTTTGGAAAATATATTGCTAGCATTTTCTTGATTCTATTTGTGACGATATTGAGTACAATTTACGTATTCAGTAATGTATAATTCAGCGTTTAGATAAAAAGTCTATCATTGATATTCACTCTGTATAAATGATTATTAACATATCAAGCATTTTCTTTTTAAAGGTTGATTTTTCTGAAAAAGTATCAAAACCTAGCGCCTTTGGTTTTTTATGAATATTTCTGTGTACACATCCCAAGTATCTACATACACACATTACGTGCACATGTACATGTACTTCAGCCCAGAAAAGCAAGGGCATGAACATTTGCATGCATAGTGTGTTTTCAGCTAATGCAAAGAGAATTGGCAAGTTAAAAAAGATAGTTAATTCTGAAAATTGAAGATAATTCATCAACACATGTATACTAGTGATCAATATGTGAATATTTTTGTTGTTTATGATGGCAGTATAGATGTTAATTTGACTATTACATTTTCTTAATGCCTTAAAGCTGTTTGAATCTTCGCAATAATGCATTCATGAACTGGGTATTAGGATGGGAGGTGTACTGTAATGTGGGAGCTGTAACGTGCTTAAACATTTTACATGGTTTTCCAAGAGAATTTGATCTCATCATTTAATATATTTATGTATATTATATGACAAATTCATTTTGAATGGAAAAAAAGGAAAGAAGAAAAGAATAATTGCTGGTGTATACTTTTTGAATGTCCGTAGTGAAATTTTGCAGTGTAGTGAAATTTCACAGTGTATTGAATTATATGATTGTATTTAGAATTTGTTTATTATATTGCATGTTTTTGAACTAATACATGCCACAGTTGTGATTGCAGGGGAGAGAAAAAGGATGATGATGTGATGTTTGCTGACTTGAATGTTTTTTTTCCTCTCACTTACAGTACTCGTTTCTATATCTTCAGGCATTCCCAACCACTCTGCCTCTATTCAGGTACATGTCCAGCGTGCTTACATCCCTTGTCTGCTAGTTGCTCCCCCTTAATGGTGAACTCATCCATGATTATCGAATTGGTGATAACGGGGTTGAGGGATGTAGCGGATTTTTTTTTTTTTTTTTTTTGGTTATGTTTTTTTTTCTTTGTTTTGCTCTGGAAAAAGTAGCTATTAATTTTCTTTATCCTGTATTTGAGTTATCTTGTACTTGGGTTTAGAGGACAAGCGCATTGCCTTCATTTTGGTTGAAGAAAATTCTTTCATTCTTTTCTTTCTTTCCTCTACTTCTCATGCATAATCTTGTTTATTTGTGTATTTTTGTTTGATTTCTTCATTTTAGCATTTTTAGCATTATGTTATATTTGATTTGATGAAAAGGCTGATGATGATTTTGTTGTACAATCAGTTCCTTTATTAATTTGTGTATTTTAACAGTGGAATGAACTATAATACTTTGGTTTCTGTCCTTAGCTTTGGTTAACAATGATTGTAAGAAATACCTTGTAGTTTTTTTCTTTGAAATTATATTAATTTCTTGTGCCTGCGTCTCATGGTTTTGTTCAGTTTTGTTCAGTTTAGAAGTTTGATAAATGTTGGGGGGAACCAAAAGAAATGTTTGGCAAAGGAATGCGGTACAAGTCTTGCATTCTTGTATGTGCTTGTGAATATTCCTGCATTAGGTCTGTTTCCTCTGTCGCTGCTATGATGGTGCATATGTTCGTCATAAGAATTATGAAGGTACTTAGTAATCTTTGACTTACATAGACTGCCTTTCTAAATACAACGAAAGATAGTAGGAACAAGTAATGCTTAGCCTAATTCTGTTGAGAAATGATTGTCAGGGGGACTGTACCTGTTTGTTATCAAGTTAAAGTTTGTACCATTTTTTTAACAATATTTTTAAAGACAGGTTTTGGAGGGTTAAGAAAAACAATAACAAAACAAAACAAAACAAAAAAATTAGGAGGAGTAGCGTTATCAATACAGACGGAGAATAATGTTGATCTGAAATCAAGCGTTATTAGTTTGAAAGTTTTGTTATCTATCACGGGCACTACTTGTTTGTATCCTGTCCTCATTGTTGATGTTTCACTGCACCTCTTATCAGATATCTGACTGACCTTGTTTGACTGTCCTTCATCCTTCCATACTTCGTTCCTTCAAACTTCCATTTTCTAACTTACATCTTGGAACAATGAAGGATTTACATGAACATGCATTTGCTGTCTATCTTTTTTCTTTTTGCTTTTTAAACCACTGATGTATGAATTGTTTAACACAGTGTAAAACATAGCAAACTGAACAGCCTGTAGCGTTGACTTAAAATTGAATAGTAATTACTCTTGTTTCTTTCATAGGATGTCTGTGAAACAGAATTGAGCTTGAGAAGTTTAGTTCGTAGATTCATATCATTTTGCGAAAGTTTATCTGAAACTGCTAGCCTTTGCAAAGTATGATTGAAAGCTTGTGATAGTGGCTGTAGGGCATGATGTGTTCGATATTTGTTGAATGTGTTAAAAGTTGAAACATGCAATCCTTTGCTTTCTTTTTAGTTTTTTTTTTTGTTTTGTTTTTGTTTCTATCATGGTTTTGTCCTTAAGTGCTCTTTTTGTGTATTTTGGTTGGTTGGTCAGTTGTGCAGGTAAGTGAGTGAATGTAGAAGAAAGAAAATAAGTGAGTGAATGTAGAAGAAAGAAAAAAAGGAGTATGTTATTTTTCTCTCAATATGAAAGTTGAATCAGTCTGACAGTTGTTTGTTGTTTTTAATGATTTAATCAGTGAAGTCAATTTTTTTTTTGTTTTGCTTTGAAAACATTGGGAAAGTAAACGGCTCATTGCAAGCCCCCCCCCCCCCCCCCTCCACCCTGGCCAGTCTTTCCTCTTTTGTACTGTGCTTAAAATTCAGATGTGTCCCAGATTGGAAAAGGTAGAAATGGGTCACCAAGTCCTGGTAGGTTTGCAGGATTTTTGTGGTTGAATGACCAGGAAGGTTAATTCTGGCAGAACAGTTGTTACTGTGCTTTCTTATTGCACGTCTCCAAGCGTTGGTGTAGCTTTACTTTTCTCTCACTCTCTGAAAACTTTCAAGAATTTTGATTTTTTTTTTTAATGATTTATTACAAGATGTACGTAGGTGCATGAAAATGAGGTTATTGAAGATTGTGCATAATCATTCTTTTATTGTTTATTGTTTGATCATTATAGACCTGTTGATATGCATGGATTGGTAATGATTTTCTTACTTTGCTGGAATGTTTACAAGTATAGTCTTGTTTCTTCTTTTCTTTTTTTGCATTTTAATCCATATGTAAAATGAAAAAAAAATATTCTATCAGTTAAAAAAAAGTTCTTATGCCGGTGTTTCTTTTCTATTCATTAGCATGAATTGCTGTTGCTGTCTTGCATTTTTGTAACTGGTTGAAAATGAAAATGTGTGGTTATTTTTATTGATGATGATTGATTTAAAGTATATATGTGATAGTGATTTTATTGATGATGATTAAGTAAAAGTAATTTATGTGATAGTGATTGTGTCGCAATAGCTTTAACACTCAATGAAACTAGATTGTGAATAGAATTAATGTATCATGAACCTAGTGATTTTTGTATGCTCTAATTGTAAAAGCCAACTTGTGAATCTGGCATATGACAGAAAAGATTTTGTCAAACTTGTTTTTGACTGAATTTATGTCGGAGTTTATGGCTAAATGACTGCAATAGTGTAAGTTGTCTGTTTTTAGTATTTAAAAATCAAAGCCTGTGTTACCAGTGTGACACTTTGGTGTGTGTAATATGGTAAGATTGTTGTATGAAATTCATGTATTGTGAATTCAACTATCCTTTTACTTAATTTCAAAAACCAGTCTCAGTGAATCAGGCTTTTGATAGAGACAATTTTCTAGAGCTTGTTTTGGGTTTATTTCAGTGGTCATGACTAAATAACTTCAGTAACAAAAGTTGTCCTTTTATTAGTATTTTGAAATAAAAATCAAGATTACTAGCGTTACACAGTAATGATTGTAACAAGGGAGAAGTGAAAAGGAGCATACTCATCTGGAAAGTTTGTAATTTTATTCCTGCTTTCTATCCCATTTTGATCTTTCTTTTCCCTTTGTCATTTTGATCACTTCTATGTTCTTTTTTTTTTCCTCCATTCTGTCTTCTTTGCTTTTTGTCCGCCCATGCTCACCCACCTGCCCCCTTCTCCTTCATATCATCCCTTTTATGCTTGCTTTCTTTCCTTCGTTCCTATGTACTGGCTTTCTTATTTCCCCTCGTACACCCTTTACAGCAACTTTGTCATTTGTTACTTTCAACTGCATCTATAGGTATATTTGGTTTTCAGACTGACTGGTTAGTTTTTCATGGTCATCAGTCTGTTAATCCCAAGGTCTGTGGGGCAGTCTTCCTCCAGCCTTGTCTGATGCTGCTTGGAATGGTCCGAAGTCAAGCCCATCCTGTCTGGATGTTGTCTTCTCATTTCTTCCTTTGTCTGCCCCTTCCTCTGTTGTCTGGGATAGTGCCTTACCAGATGCTTTTTGTAAAGACAGATGATAGTGAGATGTGGCCAAGCCATTTCAGTTTTTGTTTCTTGACTGTTGTCAGGTCTTCAAAGGGGCATATGGCTGCTGTGGTCCTTCTTTGTCCTTTTCATTGGTGACATAATCTTTGTAGGGGATGTGTAACTTTTCACAGTAGCATCTCATTTCAAATGTCTGAATTCTTGATTGTCGATCTCTTGTCAATTGCCACATTTTTATAAACATAGAGAAAGATTGATATCAGCAGTGTGTGCATCATTCTCACTTTGGAATTGAGAGAGATGTTTTTCCTGGTGGCCTTTAGTTTTGAGAGTGCTGGTTCTACCTGGTCCATTCTTGAGAGGCCTTCTGCTATGGACCCTTCAACTATCCCCAGTGCTCCCAGCTACTTGAGTCTGTTCACTGTTTGAAATTTTTGACCACCTGCTTTGATGTCCCTTTTGATGCTGTTGTGGTGGGTTGTCATTTTGGACTTTTGGGCTCTTGAGTTCTGTGCTGCTTCGGATCTTTTTATGGTAGTTTTACTGGTTGAGTAAATTCTTATTCCTGTCTAGCCAAGCTATTGGTGCAGGATGGTTCTGGTTCTGCTACAGTGCTCACTGTTCTGAGATCGTCTTGACTTGCATCAGTCACGAGTCTCTCTAGAAAGATGTTAAAAGAGGCTGGAGAAGAGTAAGACAGCCCTGTCTGATGTCAACTCTTGTGTGGAATTATTCGCTTAGAGCAGCGTTGTTGAGGACTGTGCTGGTATCTGTTTCAGAAAGATGCTCTGTTATCCTGACAAGGTTTCCACTGATGATGTACTTCATCTCCATTGCTTAGAAGGCTGCATGCCAGACCATCACTGTGCAAAACATTATATAGATCTTGCTGGTGTCGAGGGTGTGTTTCACCAAGGCTTCATTGGTTTTAAGAGTTTTTGATTGGTTTTAACATGGTGCTTCCTGTACCTTGGAAACCTGCTTTCTTCACCAAGAATATTTTTTGTGCTTCTTGTTTCATTCTGTTGAGTAGAGTTTTCAGCATGATTTCACAGGAATAGTTGATGAGGCTGATTGTGGGGGGTGAGTCCAGCATAACTTGAAGTTATGTTTCCAGTGTGGGCCGTTCCCCTGTCTGTTAGATCCTGTTACAGATAACTTTGAAGACCTTGATAGCTGCTTCTCCCCCAGCCTGTATTGGCACTGCAGGCATAGTGCCTGTTCCAGCGACTCGCTCTGACAGTGAATTTACTACTGCGTCTGTTTCCTCTGTAATGACTGGGTGGTCATCCTTGCTGCATCAGTAGTGAAGAAGAAAGAAGTGTTTGGGTAGAGAGGTATTGTGGTGCTTAACTGATAGTCATTAGTTAAGTGTTTATGGTCAAGTAAGTGGGTATGATTTCATGAGAAATATTTAGTTAAATGTATTAAATAGGTGATTATGACTGAAATACAGTTTTAAAAAGTTTGCTTCTGTATTGTAAATGGATCATTATCATGATCTTACAGCAACTTGAAATGTTTTGAAACTTCTCTTTCTTTTCTAGCATGTTTGTTAAGCAAAGGGCAGCAAGACTGGTAGTGTTCGATTCACTTACACATTCGAGAAAGTGTTGAAACCATAAATTGATGTAAGTTGCTGTTTGAAGCAAAAATAATTTTTTCCCAAGAGCACTTTAACTCTAGATGTGTTGATGGTGTTGCTCCTGTTTGTTGGTGACATGTTATTTTCCTTTTATTTATTTATTATTTTTGTTTTTTCATTTGTTTACTCACCCTTTTGTATATTAGTGTCTTTGAGGGAAATATTGTGCTTGTTAACTGGCATATGCCTGAACAGCCACTATTACAAACTTGTTTACAGGAAACTATTCTCTGTAACAACCACCGTAACAATGTATTTTGTTTTAAGCTGCTGAGGGCTAACGTTAGAGTGTCATCATATATAGCGAAAACCGGTGAAAACTTTGATTTAGTTCAGTAGAAATTTTCATTGTTCCTGAAGGAATGTACAAGTCAGTACTCTGCTATTTAAAGTGGCTCACTGTTTGGTTTATTGTTTACTAGAAGATCGTAGGCAAGTAGGTGTCAGATAAGTGGGGGTTTAGCCTTTTGTATTGATGGATGTTTTATTTGTTTAATCTGGTTATTGATTTTCAGGAATTGTTTGTGTGTGTGGCACGTCCACACAATCTGCCCCATGCACACATGGTTTTAGACATATACATGCCCACCAATTCAGTTATAACATTTTAAGGGAATGTGTGTTAAATCTCCTGGCATTTTTCTCTGTCTTATCCTATTGTCAGCACACCCAGATCATACACAGTTATGTACAATGTGTTTTCTGAAAATGGTAGTGAGCAGAACCATATCCTACCTTTTCATGATTAACTTGGACATTTGCTAACACACCAGCAAACAAAACCTTTGTCACCTGTTCACATGCCCTTCAAACCTCTCGTGCAGCCGTACGTGGATGTATGCACACATGTGCACACAAACACACACACACTCTCACAAAGACCCATACATTTCCACACACACATTGCTTGTGTGAGCACTCACTCTCACTCCATTTCTCCCGTGCTCCTTCTCTCCCTCCAACCCTCCTCTTTCCCCCCCTTTTCTCTCTCTCTCTGTGTCTCTGTCTCTGTCTGTCTGTGTCTCTGTCTGTCTGTGTTTGTCTGTCTGTCTCTGTCTGTCTGTCTCTCTCTCTCTCTCTCTCTCTTTCCCTCTCTCTCTTCCCCCCTCCCCCTTTCCGAATTTGTATTTCACCTCTATTCGTTCTCCCTTTTATCACTGTCTGTCTGTTCATGATACTTCTTTCTGAATCGGCCGTTTCCATGTCACTGTCCTCCGTGTATTTCACACACATGTCACACTGTTCATCCATCCCGTATTCCTTCCCTTTGCCACCTCACACGTCCACCTTCCAGTCTGTCACTCACGTTAAGTGTAAAACAGTTAAAAGTGTGTGAAGGAGGCTGTTCTCCACTCCTGATGTGCTTGGAAGTAGATGCTTTCATTATTATTGTTCCTGCATGGAGCTGGCTGGCTTGAGCCTGGCTTTGTCTGTGTCCATATGAAATCAGGTGAAACATTGAAGGGGAAAAGGCCATTTGGAGAGTACGTATGCTCAGGACATTGACGACTGCAGTAGGTGTCGTCAAAAGTGAAGTAGTCCGTGTTGAATAATTACTGTCATGGGACTGATAGATGTTTCCAGAAGGGTTTCAAGAGAGATAGAACAGTCATGAGCGTATGGTTGATGAGAACTTAGACAATGTGATAATGCTTTTGATTAGTTTGGTCCATGCTGTATGTTAGGGGGTTTGTTATGTTTATGTGATTTTAGTTGTGTAAAGGATTGAAGAAAGAGTCTGCCTTGCTCTTTCCGCACAAGCAGCTGCTGTCGAAGTGCGATCATTACGATGTCATATGGTTATGTTCAATACCCTGTGAATTAAAAATATTTATCGAAAATGTCCTGTTTGTGTATTCTTCGGCATCCATAAAATCTTATGACATAATCCAGAAGGAAGTCAGAAATGTAACTGTGGGCACTTGGCACTAGGACATTTTAGTCAGTTGTCTTTTCCTTTGGGGGGAAAAAAGAAAGAATCGCTTTTTCAAGATGATAAGAAATGATGTTGGGTGTAAGTTGACCTAGTATGTGTTTTTGTAAAGTTTGCATGATGAAAGTAAGAAGATAAGCTTTTGATGTAAAAGGACATGAACTCTGTCTTTTCCTGTCTGTGTCTATCTGTCCTTCCCTCTCTCCCTCTCTCTCTATGTTTCTCTTTTCTCAGTCTTTCTGTCTGGGACAGTCTGTCTTTCTGTCTGGGACAGTCTGTCTTTCTGTCTGTCACTCTGTCTGTCTCTCTTGCCTCTTCCTTCTCTTATGTCTTATTTTATACCAATCACATTGTTATTTAT